>NC_061161.1:2013127-2025627 GCF_022113875.1 Hydra vulgaris
AAACGGTTAACAGAAGACTTGAAAAGTTGAAGGTTGTATGAGTCAGGAAAACATGAAGATGGGAGAGAGTTCCAAAGGATTGAAGTGCGGGGAAAAAAACTAATTACTTCTGAAATTTGTTTTTAAATAATTATTGTTTATAAATCGTTATTGAATAAAAAAAAAATAAGAATTTTTTATTTTCAAAAAATAGAAACAAAAAATATTAACATATTGATAAACAAAACCCTTGTTAATTATTTAAACAGCAATTTTGTTTTGACTAGCAAAGAATAATTTAGGTATTTGAGTATTTTTTAAATTTATGTTGCTTAGCATTTTAACTTGTATTGTATAAAAGCTTAGCATTTTAACTTGTATTGTATAAAAGTTTCATGTCTTTAGCATATTTTTGATACGTTGTTTAGAACGCGTTCGTCAGGAATTTAATTTATACATTTTTGAAATTATTGTAAAAATGTTTTACATTATATAAAAATTACAAAGAAACACAGAGCTGTAGAGAAAAATCGTTTTTAATGAATAATTTTTTTTTTCTTTTCGAGTTTAAAAAATTAAAAAAATAAATTAAGTTAAATATAAAAGTCTTAAGTTAATTATTCTTCGAACAAAAAACTTTTTAAATACTTCTACGCATTACTTTAATCATGCAAACTAAAAAGATACTTAACTAAAAAAATATAAGTATATTTAGCAATTTGAATCGTATCTGTTTATAATAAACACTCATTAAAATTTGTTCATTAAAAATTAAGTTCCTTAATTTATAAACAAACTCAAAAGTATTTTCATTCTACGTATAATTACGAAACCTTTTTTTTTTTCTGTAAGCAATTTAATTTGTAATAATAAAATAAAAAAATTAAAATTATGAGGTAATTTTTGCTAAGTATAAATTTAATTTATTAATCGAACAATATTTTAATTTTTTATTTATAAACTAACTTAAGTAAAATATACTAACATGTTAAAATATTTTAACATGACTTTTGTCATTTAATGTGATCTTTATCAAAATAAAATATTATCCAAAACCATTGGTTTTGGATAATATTTTATTTTGATGAAGATCACATTACTTAAAGTTAGTTTTAATAACGTAAGTCTTCTCTTTTTCTGTGATAGTTTCAGTTCGAAAAGCATCGGCAAAGTTTCAGGATTTAAAAGTTTTCAAAGTAAATCTTTTGTCCTTCAAAATACAATCCATATTCAATTAATTTGGAGAGAATAGAATTATACTAGGTTTTTATATACTAGTTTGTCTTATTTTATATAGATACATAGTCATTTGTTAAGAATAGAGACTGTCATTAAACTAAATAATTAGTTAATGGTAATTTTTTTTTTTCTCTGTACCGGAAGGAAAGGGAAGTTCCCTTCCCTCACATAACTTAAAGGTAAAGGTATCTATATACCTTTAACTAATAAGAAAAGCCAATAGTAATAATCAATTAAAAAGTAATTTTTAGTACAATAGAAATAGATTGTTCATTCATTTGCACATTTTTTTTAATATCTCAAAAAAATGTCTTGATATTTTTGTAATCATAATAACAAAAATATTAAGACATTTTTTTGAGATGTTAAAAAAAATGTCAATCCTTAACTACAAATTTTTTGCAAATATTTTTAATGAAAATTCAGTAAAAAAACTCTATATTTCAAAAAAAATTTATATTCTGTATAAATAAATTTGGAATATAAATTTTTTTAATGTTTTTTACTGAAAACTTTAAAAAAATAACTACTTTTTATTAAAAACATTTTAAAAAAATTTGTAGTTAAGAATTGGCGAACAATTTTTTTAAAATTAATTGCGAATAAAAGATACTGCAATTATTTTTAACATAACTTCTTTTCTGTAACAAATATTTTTACATATTGTTATTGGAAAGTTATTGTGGTTTTTTTAAAAATTAATTTCTTCTTTTATGTTACTGCTAATTTAAAAATTAAAAATTGATAAAAAGTAGTTTAACCGAAATCATTTTAAAAAAATTTGTAGATAAGAATTGGCGAACAATTTTTTTTTAAATTAATTGCAAATAAAAGTTACTGCAATTATTTTTAATGTAACTTCTTTTCTGTAACAAATATTTTTACATATTGTTATTGGAAAGTTATTGTGGTTTTTTTAAAAATTAATTTCTTCTTTTATGTTACTGCTAATTTAAAAGGCCTAACGCTTTAAAACAATGTCTGTATTCACAATTTTACGTACGCGTTTACTTATTTTCCTTACGCAAAAACTTTTTTCAATAAGTTTATTTAAACAGTCTTTTAGAACAGTTTTTACGCAAAACATCAAGCTGTAAGTAATTGTTGTAAAAAGCATTTGGGGAATATTTTTTTTATTTGATAAAAAAAAAAAAGATAAATAAACTTTTTTCTATTTTCTGTTGTTGTTTTTGTAATATTTTTGATTTATTTTATTAAATATAAATTAATTTTATTATTAATCATAGTTTTAGTAATTTATTTTATCAAATTTTATTAAAATTCTCATAAAAATTTTAAAACGCTTTGTTTTACAATTTTTTTTTACTAGTAAAATTTCCAAAATTGATGTTAAAGTAAAAAAGAAATTTAATAAATTTAAATCAAGTTACTTAAAAATATTTGTATTACATTTAACTTTATTTTAATTTCAGTTAAGTTTCCGGTAAGTTGCGGTAGTGGTGTAGTGGTAGAGCGCTCGCTTCATAAACGAGTGGTTCCGAGTTCGATCCCCACCACGTCTCTGGTAGTACTGCGCTCAACTTGTTTCTCCGCGCAGCGGCCTTGTTCGTCAAGGTTCGTGTTTTGGAGTTATAGAGTTGAGAGAGGGTTATAGCCACAAAATAAGTAGCCTCCTCATCTGTAGTGGCGTTCTCGGCCTTGAGGAGGTGAAGTAAAATAAAAAAAAGTAAAAAAAAAAAGTTCCAGTTCTAAATACTAGTCTGAATTGTGCGCTTTTATAGTTAATAATGTCATTGTAGTTAATAACGTCAATGCAAAAAAGTTTTTTTAAACCCGAGTTATAAATGTTATGTTTGGGTTTTCTCTTTGACATTAAATTTTATGTAGACAAATTTTTTTTTATAAAACGAACCAAACTTTAAACCAATTAAAAATAACATCAATAAATAAACTCTTTAAAAGTCCAACTTACATGTATTTTAATTTAAAAACAAAACTAATACTAGTGCTATAAATATAAGATACGTAAATTTCCAAATTATACTGATATTTGTTAAAAACAAGTTTTACTAATAACATCTTAACACCGAAAATACTATTTATATTTTTTGGATTTAGTTAGAAATAGTAAAAATACATTAGGTTTCATGGTACATAAAAATAAAATATTTTAATGGAAATAAAAAAAAACAAAGCCGAAAAGCAGTAATCTTCATTTAATTATTATTATTATTATTATTAATTAATGCTGTTGAGATAAAGCGCCAGGCAATATCTATGACAGCCGGTATAAATTAATTAATGAACAAGTTAGTTCAGTCACTAAATAATAAAAAACGTTAATAGTAAGCTTTCTTGGTTTTTATCTTGTTTGTTATTGCTTCTAAGTCGACCGATTGCAAGTTTAATTTGAAGCTTTTAACCGTAGTAGATTGAACAACTTCGGCTGGTAGACTATTCCATCCATCGACAACTCTATTGCTGAAAAAATATTGCCTTTTCAAATAATTTCTGACCAATTCAGGTTTCATTCGATGTTTTGCTCCTCTAATGTTAGCTGCAGGACCTGATGAGCAAATAAAGTTCATTGTTTGATTTTGTTTAATATTAATGATTTCAATACCTTTAAATATTTTGAATTGCTGGATTAAATCGCACCTTAGCCTTCTAGTCTCCAAAGTAGTCAAACCCAAAATTTCCAATCTTTTTTTGTACTCAAGATGTCTAAGCTCTGGTATCATTTTGGTAGCTTTTCGTTGGACTTTTTCTAGTTCATTAATATCTTTTGTATAATATGGACTCCATGCTTGAATTGAAAACTCTAAATTTGGTTTAACATATGTACAATACAGTGTTTTTATTAGATCTTTATCCTTGTACTTGAATGTATTATTTAGTAGTGAGAGTATACTATTTGCTTTACTAGCTGCATATTTTACTTGTTTGGCCCATTTTAAATCACTTGATATATAAACACAAATGTCTTTTTCTAATTTTGACTTTTCAATTTCCATTAATGTATTGTTATTGTTCATAAAATATGAATATTCGTTATTATTTGAACCAAAGTGCATAATTTTACATTTTTCAAAATTTAATCCTAATTTCCATTTTGTTGACCATTCGTCAAGTTTATTTATATCATTTTGAAACAATTGTGAATCATTTTGAGAAGAAATAGGTGCAATTATCTTATTATCATCAGTAGAGTTGCAAAAAAACGCATTTTTCTCCTTTGGCGTTTTTTTAGGTCAAAAAAACGTGTTTTTTTGGTTTTTTTGACGTTTTTTTGGTTTTTTTGGTGTTTTTTTGGTTTTTTTGGTGTTGTATTGCTTTTTTTAAACAATTTTTCAGTTTTTTTTTTACATAAATTTAGGACTAGTTTTCCTTTAATCTAGTATAAATTTTAGTATTAGGCCATTAAAGGCACAATTAGATGTATAAACACCAGTTTAACAAAAAAATTTTATAGAAAATTTAAATTAGCTTTAAGTTAGTTATATATTTAGGTATACTGTATGAAAATGTTTATTTTCTGTTTTATTGTACTAACAACTGTGATACTCTCATTATATATAAAAACTATTCTTATTCTATAAAAAAGTTACCATTTTAATTTTGATAATGTAAATACATTAATGTATAACACCATGCAAATTTGATATCAGACTTAAAATGCTCAAAAAAATAAGCTATCTATCAAGATTATTAACCTAATTAAGCATTTGTATATTATGTAGTAATTAAGTCTTACATTGTTTGTTTGTTATATCAAAAAAAGAGTTATTGCTAGTATGCCCATTAAAAAAAAGCCCTATACTGAACTTAGTTTCAAGGAAAATTTAAAAACTTTTTAATTATTATTATTTACGGAGTTTCCCAGACCCCATTCACCTGATGATTCGTAATTTATTTATTTGTAATTAATTTTTTAACAGCATTTTTTTTTTTCTAATTACATTTATTCATCTAAATATTTTCATATAGCACTATATCAGAACACTTGCAAAATTCTTTAATATGCTCTGTTTTTTAAGTTCAATTTTTAGACATAATCTTATGGCAAAAGAATTGTTTATCTTTTTCCATTTTACTAATTTGGTTCAGAGGTTTAATGGATGACTAAGGCTTTATTTCTGTCCCCTGTATGGAGAGCCTAATCATAATTCTTTTTGTTCTTCCTGTTGATTACCAACAAGAAAAAAAAATTTACTTAATAATTTAAAGATATCCATTTCTCTTTATATATATATATATATATATATATATATATATATATATATATATATATATATATATATATATATATATATATATATATATATATATATATATATATATATATATATATATATATATATATATATATATATATATATATATATATATATATATATATATATATATATATATATATATATATATATATATATATATATATATATATATATGTATATATAGATATTATGGTGCTTTAAAAATCACTACTCAGTGTTAAAGTATTTTTTGTCTTAATCTATTTTTTGTCAGTATTTTTTGTGTTAATCTATTTTTAGATTCTAATTCAGAAAAGATTTATATAAAATTTCTCTTTATTTGAGTAATAAGTTGACTTTTTTAATGTAAACATTTTAGAGACCATTTAAACAATATTAGGGACCTGTTGAATAGAAAATGAGCTTAAGTATGAACTAAATATTGAACAATTAAACTTTAATTAGACTTGAAACTGCAAATTGTGTATCTGGGATTATTAAATCATTTCTTTCTAACTGCTTTATTATAATCATCGTCAAATGCCTACTTATTTATTTCCAGTAACTTCTGGAGTTAATCTCAAGGTTCTATTCTTGGTCTGTTTTGTTTCTTATCTACATTATTGATCTTCCTGACAACCCTACATCTATAGTAACTCTTTTTGCTGATGACTAAAGTTTTTACTCCTGTCTTGACAAAAAGTCTTCTCTTTTTGATCACTTAGAATAGGCAGCCAATTTTGTATCTGATCTTCTGTAACAGATTGGGGCTCACATATTTTAGCTTATAAACTTTATTTCTAACTAAAATCAGTTATTTACTGCAAACAACTACCACAATACTGTTGACATTCCTATATTAATTAATGGTAACCCTCTTACTTAGTCTTCTTTTTTCCATTTTCTAGGAATATTATTTGCTACTAACCTTTCATGTACACAAAATATACAATTGACTGCTAAATTAGCATCCCTTTATCATTATCGTTGTTTTCTTGATTCCATTCTCTACCTCTACAAATATCTTTTTGTCCCTGTATGGAATGTTGTTGTCATATTTGGGCTGGTTCTTCTTATGATGCCCTTTTTCTTCTAAACAAGCTCTATCTGCTAAGCTTGAGCCTCTTTCCCATTGTTGTAAAGTTGCATCTCTTTCTCTTTCCTACAAATTCTATCATGGCGGCTGCTCAAAATAGTTATTACCTCTAGTTCCATTAACAAAAACTCATTCTCGACTCTTTATTATGCTAAGTCTCATTCATTAGTTGTTAAATTTTATTAAATATAATAAATGTAAATAAATGTTTATTGTGTCAATATACACTAAAAACAGTAAAGATAAAGTTCAGGAAGATAAAATTATCAAAGAAGTTTTTATACAAGACTGCTTCAACCGTGATAACCTTTAACCGTGTTAATATACCAAAACAAAAATTAATTCAGTAAATTTCAGTATTTATTGTCCTATTTAAATCAGAAATTAAAATATGAATTAAGATATTGCCATTAAAGTTAACTTTAGTAACTTAAACAATGAATTTTTGATTATTTCCCAAAAAAACCAAAAAAACGGACCCCTATGTTTTTTTTCCAAAAAAACGACCAAAAAAACCAAAAAAACAAGAACCAAAAAAACGCGTCACATCTCTAATCATCAGCATATAAACGACATTCATTAATAAAATTTTCTGGTAAATCATTTATAAATACCAAAAAAAGGAGAAGACCTAGAACAGACCCTTGTGGTACACCACTAAGTACATCAATCCAATCTGTCACACTTTTACCTAAAACCACTCTTTGTTTTCTGTTAGCTAAAAAACAGACGATCCACGTAAGAAGTTTACCAGAAATACCAAAAGTCAATAACTTGGATAATATCTTTTTATGTGAAACACTATCAAAAGCTTTTTTAAAATCTGTGTACAATACATCTACCGGTGTTGGTGGTGTATTGTGGAACGCATCTGTTAAAATATCTAGGTATTCTAATAGGTTTGTTGTACAGCTCTTGCTTTTCATAAAACCATGTTGTTTTTTTGAAAGTAAATTAGTTTTTATGAGATGTTGCATGATACAATCAGCTATTATTCTTTCTAACACTTTACATGGTATTGAAGTTAACGAGACTGGTCTGTAGTTAGATGCTTTTAATTTGCTTCCTTTTTTAAAAAGTGGCATTACATTTGCCTTCTTCCACATATCTGGTAGGGTACCTGTTTCCATCGATTTTTTGAAAATTAAATATAATGGGTATGATATTGACGAGCTGCATTCTTTTAAAACATATGGATGAACAAAATCAAAAATGACTGATTTTGATTTATCAAGGGCTTGAAGTCTAGTTTGAACATCATTTTGTGTTATTAAAACTGTGTTTAATAATAAATTTGAAGGTATATTATGAAACTCAATAATATTTGTACAATTATCATTAACATACACAGAATGAAAATATTTATTTAGTTCAATAGCTATGGCGAATTGATCATTTATGATTTCCCCATTATCAATTTCCAGAGCTCGAATATGAGTTTTCACTGATTTCTTCTCATTGGTATATTTATAAAGCAATTTAGGATTTGATTTAAACTTGCTAGCTAAAGTACTTTCAAATTGTTTTATATTGTTCTTAATATCATTCTTTATTCTAATTTTTAGCTTATTATACTGAATTTTTGTTGATTCCTCATTCCAGCCATTACGTTTATTAGCAAGCCATATATTGTTTTTAGTTCTTATTTTATGTTTCAATTCAGGAGTAATCCATTTGTTTCTGTTCCTTCTATTTTGATAATTAATTCTTGGGATAAACAGATTAGTTGCATAATTGTAATGATACAAAAATAAATCATACATTTCATTTATAGATTTACTTTTAAATCCATTTTCCCAATCTACATTATTGAAATGGCAAGAAAATAGTTCATAATTTCCTTTTTGATATAATCTAATGGATTTCTTATGTTCGGTTGAAAACTTATAATCATTCATTATATAACAACACTTTAACAAATGATGACCCTGTTTGACATTCCCTAAAGAAGCTGAGTGAGTTATAGAAACAATTTTGTTTTTATCGTTTGTGATAAGGTCTAGAATATTAGTTGATTTGTAGTTTTCTATTTGGAATGTTGGCTCACATACACATTGAAACAGAAAACAATCTTCAAGACATTCAATAAATTTATTAGTTTGAGATTCATTATCAGTTGCTGAAAAAGGACAATTATTATCAGACCAATCTATTGTATTATAGTTGAAGTCACCTGTAATAATAAGATCGCTGTATTCTTTTTGATAAATACTCATTTTAGCAGCATTAATAGATAGCAAAACATAGTTATTATACTCATGAGATATATCTGGTGGTCTATAAATGCATCCAATTAGCATTTTGTTATTTTTAAAACATATACAAGTCCATATTTGTTCTATAAAATTATTGTTTAACTGTAAATTATTTGTTTCAAACTGATTAATACATTGTTTTACATAAATAAAAACACCTCCTCCATGAGTCTTTCTATCACTTCTAAAAATATTATAACTTATTATATTTACATCTGATTCTGCTTTAAACCAAGTTTCTGTAACACAAATAACATCCGGTTTATATATTTCACATTGTAACCTTAACTCATCAATCTTATTATTCAGAGACGTTGCATTTGTATACCAAATCATCAGTTCATTACATTTTTGAGTATCGTGCTCCTTGTTTATACTTAAATCACATTTCTTACGCTCATGAAAGTTTACTATTTCAATACCTAGCTGTCTCTTATTGTTCAGCAACTTGTTAAGATTTTGACCTCCACCACTAAACAGATTTATTTTGTTAGTTTCATAGTTAAAGCATCGAATGTGGTTTAAGTCTTTTTTTAGTTGCTATTTTTTTATTTTTACAACTTTGTCATTTCTAATATTAAAATAAAAGTTTGCCTTGTTAATATTGTCATTATTTAGTTTTTTACACTCTTCTCTTAATAGCTTTGATTTGTACCGTTCAGATTCATTTCAATATTTTGTTTATCTTCTTCAATAGCTTTGACTTTATCACTTAATGTTGATTCCTCTAAACCGAAAATAACCAAGTTATTTTCTCTTTTATCTCTTTCTTTGGTTTCATCTGCGATAGTATTAATAATTTGCATTTGATCTGGAGTTTTTTTTACTTTACTAGCCTAATCACCTGTCACTGCTGAACTAGATTTTGATTTAGTATTTTCTAAATCCAGAACTCTCTTAGTCAAGTTTGCGTTATCTGTTCTTAAAGTTTCGATTAACTTTTTTAAATCTACGATTATTGCTTCTTGCTCACATTTGTAAGTATTGAAATCTCCTAGTTGTAAGTTAATTTGGATTACTGGATAGGAGGGCTACCACCCTAAATAACAGTGGATTACCTCCTGTCAGTGAAATTGTAATGTTATTATTATTAGTTTTGCTTGTTAACACAAATTTAACGTCAAGTTTTTTTTGTGTTTTTTCCGTTACAATTACAATTTCTATTTTATCAAAACCAGTTTTTATCAAAACCATAAAATTATGAAAAATCAACGATAAACAAAGGTCCCATGATTTAAAAAAATTTTTTAATTTTTTTAGTCAACATTTAAATTTTATTTAAAAATTTTTTATAACAATATTGTTTAATTTATAGATATTTCATCTTAAAGACTTACAATAATTTTTAATGTGGTTTAAAATTTAATTACAAAGAAGTATTTTAAAATACGCAACTGACACAATTGAACTTTTAATGATATAAATATCTTTATTGAGTAAGGTTACATTTATTCTTTCTGTGCTTTTTCGGTATGCAACAAAATCTCATAACAAGGCCTGATAAGATAGCTAAAAATTATTCTTGCCATTCCTGTGTCTACTGTTGCTTCAGAGTCTGCCTGTAATACAAGAAATTGTTTTCTTGACTCCTTCTGTACTTCTTTGACTCCAAGAATGATGGAAGCATTAATCTGTGACTAAGATTAACTAAGTACTTCTAATCATTCTTTCATCATAGAGGAGATTTAACTCGAACTTCGAAAAACTCGAACTTCAAATTTTTGTACACCCAAGCTGTTAAATACATAAATGTTATTATTGCAGTTCTTTAAGTTAAATTGTTAACTGTGTACTCTTGCGTGCCTAATACACAGGAAGGGACGTTTATTGATTTTCACAAAATTTTCCTCCTATCCAAAGCTTATTAAACCCCCTCCCCGTTTAATCATTTTTAATTGTTTCTGTCTTTTTTTTAAATATAATTTTTATTATCAACAAATAATTTTAACTAAAAAATAAAGTCATTGTAAACTTTTATTAGTAACTAAATATCAGTTACTAATAAAAAAAAAAATCTTTCTATGGAACTAAAATTTAAAAATCGTCGACCTAAAATCTTGTTATCTCCATTTGTCAAAAATGAGCTTTTGATTTATTTCTCACCATAGTATAACTTTTCGAACATATTGAATCCTATTGAAATTATAATATAACAGCTGCTTAAAAAAATGAGCTGCTTAATGCAAGCCAAGCAAATATTTGTGGGCTAGTGCATTGTTAATTTACTGTGCTTTCTTAACTAAGTTTTTAGGAGCTTTTTTTTAAGTTTTTAAATACACTTTTTTAAGCAGTGCAATCGTTATGTTCATTATCTCTAGTAATTCGTATTAACTTTGGAAATTGGGGTAAAAAAAGGAAACAATTTCAGAAATACATTGAATGCCATAAATACATTTATTAAAGAAACTATTTTATTATTTTATTTAACTTATTCCATCATTAACAAAATTTATTAATCAAATAATATTTTTTACAAATAAATAACGATTTATTTTCTTATTTTTCTATTAAATAAGTATTGAGAAAAAATGTCAAATATAGCAAAAATGTTTTTAAAAGCAAAAAGACGATTTCAAATCTTTGTATGACATGCAAATAATATTTTGTTTTGACGATTTAAGCACAGTTTTTTAGAAATGTGATAAAAAAATTGGTTTTAATTCAAGTTGGAAATTAATATATTATACACTTTTATCTTTACTTACATTTTTACTTTTATCTTTACTTACATTAGCAAAATGCTTTTAAATAAAGTAACTACACGCTTTCCCAGGAAAGGCGTGCGGTCGCACGCCTTGTTTGTCCACGCATAGAATAAATTTTTCTGACTAACTAACCACGTTTTATTATTATGCGTTTCAAAAATTCATGCCATAACAAAGCTAAACAAAAATACCGCAAAAATGCAAGCAATCTTAAAATAAATAACTGAAATCTGTTTGTGCTTTAAAATTAAAAAATTAATGTATATTATTAAAAAAAAAAATTACCTTTATTTTATTTATTTATTTTTTTAGGTTGGTAGTTATATTAGCTATGAAAAATCAAATCAAAAAGAAAAAGATTAATGTTTAAAGAAAATAAAAGGACCTTTTAATGTAAAATTTGTTTATGAGTTTTATCATTTAGTAATACTTTAAAATTCATGATAGAACTATAAACAATTTTTAAATGTTTCGTAAATACATTTAAATGTTTAAATGTATTGATTTAAATGTTTGAATGTATTGATACGCAAGAAAACATGAAAACGATTGCTATTTATTAGTAAAATATGTTGTTTTTTTTTAAATGAAAGAAAATTTTATTGTCAAACGATTGAGTTGCTTATTTTGCAATCATTAAATGACATTGTGAACGAGTGTTAATATATAATAATGTCCCGAAGGAACTGTTTTCGTAACAATGACAACAGAAGCAATGCAATTATTTTTTTAACTTCTTTCGTAATTACAAAATTATGCAATTGAATAATTTCAACGTAATAAAAGGCGAGCATTGACTCAGTATAATCATTATAGAATTTTGTTATTTTTAAAGTCTCAAATAATATATTTAATTATTAAAACAGCAATTTATTTTCGTGTCAAAGTATTGGGGAATAAAGTCAACGCTTTTGCATAAACCTTCGTAAAAAATAAATTAAATGAAAAAGTTTAACCAAATTTGTCTAGCGTAAATAATGAATCAGTTTTTTAATACATTGTCTGATAA
>NC_061161.1:2030627-2280529 GCF_022113875.1 Hydra vulgaris
TACTGACAACTGCTCTGCAATAATTTTTTCCCAATATTTATTTGTAAAAAAATCTCTATTTAGAGATGTTAAGTTTAACAAAATATATAAAATCTGTTTATTAAATATAAAATTAATGAGTTTTTTGAATGTTGCTGAGTGAGGAATCAAGTTGTGTTTGGATTATTTTCATATACTTGGTAAAACAATGGTATATTATAAACATATTTAAAACTTTTATTTAATGTTATACTGATAATTCCATGTATGTTCAACAAAACCAAAATTGTTTTGAAACAATACCATCTTAGGTTTTGATGATATTTGCTATACAGGCTTGATGATATTTGCTATACAAGCAAATTAAAAAAGTTTCAACCCAATTTTTAAAGTTTTAAGCAACTACTATCAAGAGAAAACAAAGAGTTTAAAGAGCATGTAAACAGTTACTTGAAGTCTTAAAATGTTGCATGTTGTATGAATTCAGAAAACATAAAGATTAGTAAAAGTTTTGAAGTTTTGTTGATCTGCGAGGAGAAAAATTAGATAAATAAATATTTTTATAGCATGTAGGCACAGATACAGTAAAAAGATGCGACTTTGCTGAATGACAAGCCAAGTGAGAATGAGTTTTGGTTGATTAAACTGAAGATGATATACTATTTTGCAATGATAAAAGAGTGGCTCAAGGTCCATAGATAAAGCAGGTCCAACAACATTAAAAATGTACTTTTAGACCTTAGAACTCACACCCCAACTTTATCTATTACACTGGTGTAGATGTAAAAAATAAGACAAAACTAAAAGATTTTGCAACATCTCTATATATTTACTTAATTGTAGCTCTATATAATATGTAGTCTTTTCAAATGACAATTGTGAATTTTTAATATTTTTTTTTTTTAGACATCACAAAGTAATTGGTCATGAGTTTTTTTTTACATACTAAAAAAATTTAATTCTAAATTTTTTTTGACATAAAATAAAAACTTTTTAAAATGTAGTTTTTGTCAATAATCTTGCTAAATTTTAACTAAAAGCACTTGTTTTGTGGTAATTTATTTTATTGCAGTAGTTTTAAAAATGTATATATGGTAAATTCACCATTTGGATGATTATTAAGAATGTAATAAAATCTAGTCCATATTACCTTTAAAATATTTAACTTCATTAAAGGGATCCAAAATCTCCCAACACATGTTGTGTTCATATTAAAGATAATGTTAAAAAAAAGGTTTGAACCAGGTTTTTTTGATTAAAAATTAATAATGAATGCATACCAAGAAAAACTAATGCTGTTATTTTAGCCAAAGCTCGCCTTCTCCATTTTTTTCAATAAATCGGAGTCTTCAAATTATACGTCACAATCTACAGACTTGGGTGATTCCTTTGAAGTGCTTTTAATTCATAAAAACTTTAGTATTTGACTTAACAAATTAAACTCTAGAAATATTTTTATTTATTTTTATTCGAAATTTTTTTGATTATTTGTTTAGTTTTTTTTTTCTATTTTTAACATTTAAAAAGATATTAAAAACCTCAAATATTTTAAGCTGGTTCGTTGCTATAAATTGTTATTGCACCATATATTTAATGTTAATAAATCATGAATATTTATTATCTCATTCAAGGCTCTGATAAAAAATTGTTTTACACTAATTACCTGTATAAAATTAGTAACAGCATTTTTATTTGGTTAAACGATATTTCGTTTAACGATATTTGCTTTGCATGAAGTTCGGAAAGTCAAACGAAAATAATTAGTTTGAATAATCACGTCGAAATACATTTAAAACAAGTTATTTTAATGAATTCTAAAGTTATTCTAAAGTTCTAAATTATTTTAAAGTTTTTTATTACAAATCTAGGTAAAAAATAAATAACTAAATAAAAAGTTCAACATTAAACATCATTTTTTTATTATATTGCAACTGTAAATATTGAAATATTAACTTGAGTAAATTTTCTTATTATTTAGAACCCCTAAGCAATAAAAATAAAATACCCGAAAATTATGCAATATTGTTGTTTATTTGATAATTGTTGTTAGTAATGTTGTTTATGTTGATTATTTTCATTAATATCTAAATAGTCCCAGATTAATCTGTTAGTTGCTTTGCTCATTGTTAATTTATTTCTAATTTAATTTTATCTTGAAGTATAATTTTAATGTTAAAAAAAAAAGGTTTTATTTCATCGCGCGCTCTTTTTATGAAAGAGTAGAACAAAAGAGATTTTTGCGTAATTAAACTTTGAATGAATAAGAGTTGTATAGAATATATGTATATATTTTTTTTAAAATATTGAACAGATAACTTATAATCACAATTTATAATGCCGACTTGAGTTGCTATTAATTGTACTTTTAATGCAAAACCAGGGTCTCATATCCTTTTACAATTTTTCATATCTGATACCACTGTCAACTGTATTGTTTAGTGTATTCTTGTACTTTTTTTTCATTAAAAAAAAATAAGAATAAACTGTTGCTGACATTTTAAAAATTTCAATACCAAAAATTAAATGTAAAATAAAATGATATTTCCTTTTTATCCGTATCCAATTCAGCAAATTTTACAAAAAATTATTTTGCAATGTTTGGAAATATAATACAAATAAATTTGTTTTGCTGTATGTTAAAAAAATACTACATCCTACTTTTTTAATTAAAGTAGAAAAATGCAGCTTTGTTTAATTATACTTTTGATTTGTTAAAAGTCTACCGTGACGTCAAATACTAAAACTTTTATGAATTAAACGCGCTTCAAAGGAATTGCCAAAGTCTATAGATTGCGACATATAATTTGAAGACTCCGAGTTATTGAAAAAAAAGGAGAAGGCGAGCTTCGGCTAATACAACAACATTAGTTTTTCTCGGGATGCATTCATTATTTATTTTTAATCAAAAAAATTTGGTTGAAATCTTTTTTTTCATTATCTTTAATATGAACACAACATGTGTTGGGAATTTGGGATACCTTTAAAGATATGCAGAAAACAGTGATTATTGTAGACACAATGTGTCACCAAATTGTTTGTGAATGATTGACACAATTTATCCGTTTACTCATTTCATCTTTTTCACGCCATAAATGTTTGCCTGTTGTTAAAATTATTTTTCTACTAAATGAAAATTTTCATTAATGAGTAGTGTAGTGGCTCCATAAAAACCATGTGGGATTTTTCTAAAATGCAGGCCTTGTTTTTAAGACATAAATTGGCGCACCATTTACATATGCCCAAAGCCATTTTACATAAGCAGTAAGCCGTTTTAACTGAGCCACTTTTATCATTTATAATATTTAAAGAAGTGGTAAGGTAAAAGAAGTAATTAACGTTATAAAAACCACTAATGAAGTTTGAATGAAAATTACATTTGATATTTGTGTTATTTACAAATATGATAACTTAAGAAAAAACAAAAAAGACTATTTTTATTAACCTAACTTTTCCATCTAAAATATTAACAAAAAAGATGTTATAGATGCATAAAAAAAGAAATCATAAAATAAACTTAATAAGAACTTTTATATTTATTATCTTTGCAAAAGCAAGAATATTTATTCAGGCAATTCCTCATAACAAACGATAACAAAAATAATTACTCAATTTTAAAACAAATTAAAAAAATATATATTGGCTAAAAAGTAGTACACGTTAAATTTAATTTTATATTAAAACCACTTTTGATATTTTAAATTATATAAATAACAGATAGTGCAATATTGAAAAAGTAAAAACAAAATTTATAATTAAGAAAGAATTTTGATAAAATAGTTATTTAAATAAAAAAAATTGAATTTTTTTTCTTTCTATTTTTCTTTTTTTATTTCTATTTTTTACAAAAAATTAAATTCCTTGTAACCATGTTATAACTTATAACACTGCATCGAAAATATTATCAAAATTTTCGATAAAAATGTAAAAAGTCATTTATTTGTGAAACCGCAATTTTAAATTATAATGAAAATGAAATAAAAAATATATATATATTTTAATTCATTTATAAAAATGTTGAGACAAGAAATAAATATATTTATATTAAATTAAAATAAAAAAGTGTATATTTAATTATTTAAAATTAAAAAAATTATATATTGAAATAAAATAGACATTTCGCAACATATACACTTACAAAATTTGTTTTTCTTAGTTAATAAAATAAACTTGTTTTGTGGTAATTTGTTTTACTGCAGTATTTTTAAAAATGCATATATGCAGGCCTTCTTGTAAGAAGCGTGCAATCACACACCTTACATAACAATGGATATAGTTCTTTGTTTTAACAACTTGACCACGGCTCTCTGCTAGTTTTGATAATTAGCGTGTTTAAAAATTTGCTAAAAAAAACAAAAAAAAGGAAATGTAAATACAATTTTTAATTTAATTGATTTCGTAATTACAATTAAACTGCCACAAAATTTCCTGATTATTTTTTTTTTTAATAATTCACCTCTTCAAGGCCGAGAAGGCCACTACAGACGAGGAGGCTACTTATTTGTGGTTATAACCCTCTCTCAACTTTATAACTCTGAAACACGAACCTTGACAACAAGGCCGCTGCGCGGAGAAACGAGTTGAGCGCGGTACTACCAGGGACGTGGTGGGGATCGAACTTAGAACCACTTGTTTATTAAGCTAGCGCTCTACCACTACACCACTACCGCATTAAAAATAGTTGGAAGATGCGATTGTTTCAAGATCTTGTAATTCTTTTTTTTTTAGTAAATAATTTCTTTTCAATGCAACTTAGTAAAACTATTGAAAAAAATATTCAGATTGAAGTTTAAGGCAAAATGAGAACTAAAAAGCTAAAAACTAAGTTTAACTGCTTTTATATGGAAATATAATTTCTAATAAAAAAATTATTTAATAAAAAAAAAGAATTACAAGAATCTTGAAACAATCGCATCTTCCAACTATTTTTATACATATAATTTAACATATGATTTTTTTAAAATGAAAAATGATTTGCGTATCTTTATTTATTGACGAACATTTAATTTTAGAGATTTATGTCAAATAAATTTCAAATAATTTTTATTCTAGATAATAAGTTATTAAATATATCAAAGATGCTTGGTAAATATATTTAATTTTTATTTTTCAAAAACTTTTTTTTTTTACACATTTGCAAAGTGCACGCAAATTAATGATAAATGCACAATAAAAAAGACTTTCAAAAGTGTTTTTAATATGCAAACAAACATTATTCAACTTAATGCAAATAAGAAAATTAAAAAAAAAAAATGAATGCACATTTTTATTTATAATGAATTCATTTGCTTTAAACTTTTAATGTAATTACTAAAAACATAAAAGAAACCATGTTTAAACATTATGATCTCTTTCTTTAATAAAAGAAAGCAATCCAAATGTTTAAGCTCGGTTTCTTTTGAAGTTTTTGCAAAAGCATTCATTTTAAGTAAAATTATACATGCTTTTGTGAGCGCATGCAAAAACCATGCTAAAATACAATTACTTTCTTTTATAGCGTAATTAGTTATTTTACTTAAAATTAACTCTGTTGAAAAAAGTAATTATGTTTTGACATTTTTTTTTAAATGTCTTTGAAATTAATTTTTTTCATTTTTAAAATGTGTTTTTTATAATAAATAAAAAACTGTTAATAATAATAAAAAACTATTAATAATAATAAAAAAGTAATAATAAATAAGAAACTATTGATCGCAAAATTATTTTGAAAAAAATTGCTTAAGTAATGCATTTGTTTTGAAAAATCTTAATCAAATGTTCGTTTGCATTCCTTTTGAAAAATCTTTATGATAAGCAAAATTAAAGAAATGTGATGTTTGTTTTAAGATTTGTATCCTAATAACTTTCAAATAAAATTATAAATTTGCACCACAAAATTTTATTAAATTTCATAACACTTTTAAACAGCTTAAGTTACATTTTTAAACTTAAAAAATCTGAAGGGGGGAGAGAGAGGAAATATGTCCTCATGACCCTTTCCCTCACTATGGATCCGCCCTTGTATTAGCCTCTTTATTCATGGGAAGGAATGACAAAGGTTATTAGAGCTGTAATAATTTTTTTTACTTTTACTTACAATTAAGTCTACATTAAATAATAAATGTTTTGATTTTTTATCCTTTATTTTATTATTCTTTAAATATATTATTTTTTTAGGTTAATTTTTGTATTATATATTTTTTTAAGGATTTTATTCTTTTTTCAGTTAGTGGATTGTTTATTTTAATTTTAATTTGCTTTGTTTTTTTTTTAGCGCACTTTTTAAACGCGCAAATTATCAAAACTTGCCAAGAGCTGTGGTCAAGTTGTTAAAACAAAGAACTAAATGCGTGGTCATATAAGGCGTGCAATTGCATGCCTCTTACGAGGAAGCCTAATATGGTGAAATCACTATTTGCATAATTATTGAGAATGTAATAAAAGTTAATGGATAATTTTAATCACTCAACAGTCAATTTTCAAAAACAATATTTTGTGTTAAAAAGTATTTTGATAATGTTAAGTAACATAACAATAAATAATCCAGGATTTATAAATACTTTACTGATAGTTTAATTAATGTTTACCAAGTTAAAATCAAAATTTGCCTAACAACTTGTAAAGCTAGAAATACTTATAGTGTTTAACTTTTGCTTCAAAAAAATGTGGGTGTTACTATTTTGAAGTTAAAATTTATATTCTTTTGTCATTTAAAATAATTTTCATGCTTTGAAATCACATTTTTAAATACATTTTTACGGGATAGCTTGGAATTTTAATTTAAAAAAACAAAACTTTAATTAGTTTAATGACAATTTCTTTTTTTAGAGATTTTTTGTAGATATCTTTATATATTTAAATCACATAATTTTTTAAAAATATTTAATAATAGATACAATTGATTTTTTTTAAAGATTTAAAAAATTTTAAAAATTATATTTTTCAAATCATTTTTTATCATTTTAAAATTATTATAATTGCCTAATAAGCTAAATTACAGTTCACGTTTTTATTTTATTGATAAAGATATTTTTCACAATTATTTTTGAAGCTGATGTAAGATAATGTTTTATTATACAAAGTTCTATTATACTAACATTTTAAATCAGATAATAAATTTATTTGAAATTATTGCTGATGGTTTCTTACTAAAGTAATTTCAATACATTTTTTTCAGCTTATTATTACCTCAGGTAAACATAATATAATTATCTAGTAAAGATTGAGTTTCATAACTGATTTTTACAATAAATGCTTCCAATAGTACTAATTATTGTAATGTGCAGAAATTAAAGAGGTTGCTTATTAGGTGGTATCTTTTTAAAAAGTTGCAACACATGTATGATATGTGAAATAATCTCAAGCATAACTGGTATTACTGTATTCAATGAGTATTACTGGTGTAATTCTTTTTATTTTTCACTTTCACTAAGTTTTTCTTTAAATACTTCAAACTTTTTACCAGTTTAAATTGTGCCATTTGCAATGCATATCAGTCACTCGTGAACTTTATCTGTGACTTATGATTATTGTATTTAAGTGAGCAAATAATATACCAGTTGATGTAATTTCCATTAAATAGTTTTCTTTATGTTATTTTTAATTGCATAAATAATATACATTTATGTTATTTTTTGTATAAGAGTAATCAAATTAATTTGCCAATTTTTTATATTAGAGTAATCCCTTTATTTGCCAAATTATATGCATTTTAAGTGTATCAATATATTTTAATTATTTGGTCAAGTTATAAGTATTATAAGTGCATCAATGTTTTGATTATTGAGTCAAATTATATGTATTATAAGTGCATCAATATATTTTAGTTATTTGGTCAAATTATATGTATTATAAGTGCATCAATGTTTTAATTATTGAGTCAAATTTAGACAAAATAAGTATTCTTAAATAATTATTGAGTCACGTTTTGACAAAATAAACAATATTTCTGAGACTTTTCCATAATCAATTGTATTGTTTAATTACTAGTATTTTTTGACCAATAGCTGAAACATTTACCAAATAATTTTAGAATTTTAATTACTCCCACACTTTATTTTTCCATGAACCAATTCAATTCAATTTTTCAATTTAATTCAATTCAATTCAATATATATTCTGAAATAAGTTGTAAAATTTCAGGGACTTTTACAAATAGTACAAGTACTAATCTAAAGTAAAAACCTGCAACATTACAATAAAAGTGATTATAATAACAATAATAATAGTATTGATAATAATTATAGAAATAATATTAACAATAATAATAAGATGACGATGAAAAGGAATATTATTAGTAATAATACTAACAATAATAATAAAAATATTATACAATCAATATTAGATAATAGCAATAATAGTGGTAATAACAATTACATAGTATAAGTAGTAAATAAACTTAAGAAAAAATTAAAAAAGCAATAATAATACTTATTATGTTATAAATAAAAATAACAATTTACTAATAAAGATAGAAGAATATTATTAATATCAATACTAATAATAACAATAAAAATATGAGAACAAAAAGTTAATAATAAAACTAGTAGGTATCAAGAAAGTAGTAATAATAAAAGCATAACAACATATTTCAGAGTCTTCAGGTATAATATCTTGCTAAAAAATAGTTAAAAAGACAGTTTTATTGACAAGTCCTTAAGATGTTGAGAAAAAGTTAAATTTGAGTCAATTTTGATTCCAAGATACTTTAGGTACATAACTGGATTGATTTTTTGACCACTCAGCCTGAAATTTAGGTGTTTACTGATTTTAGATTGTTTTGATTTAAAGATGATAATTTCAGTTTTACTAGTATTCAGAGACAGTTTGTTAGATCGAAGCCATTGAATTAGATTAGATAGATCATGATTAATATATTTGCATTTTACTAAAGAAGATGTGTTACCGTTAATAGATACAAATTGAAACCTATTATAAAGATATGAGGTAAACCATTGGAGAGAAATTCCTCTAACACCATAGTATTCCAGTTTACTTAGAAGAATAGAATGATCAATAGTGTCAAATGCTTTCTGTAGATCAACAAACACACCACAAGCAAAAAGCTTATTGTCAAGAGCTTTTCTAATAACCTCAGTGATTTCAATAAGTGCATGCGTTGTGGAATGCTTGCTTCGAAACCCATATTGGTGTTTGTAAAGACATTGATATTTATCTAAAAAGTTGTAAAGTCTGTTGTGCATAGCTTTTTCAAATATTTTACTGATGTTTGACAGTAGCGAAATTGGGCAATAGTTAGTGTGGTCAGTTCTAGAGCCTTTTTTATAAAGTGGAATAACTTTAGCTATTTTAAAGACATCTGGAAAAAGTCCATTTTCAAAAGAGCTATTTATCATTGTACAGAGAGGCTTTGAGATGATATGGGAAACAAGTTTGAGAAGAAACGTGGGAATACTATTGATACCTAAACTTTTTTTACTTTGTAAACTTTTTATAAGATTTGATACTTCATTTTCAGTGACTGGATCTATAAAAAAGGAGTTAATATTTGGGTTATTTAAATAGTCTGAAAAATTACATTTAGGTGAAACAATTTTTGTTAACAGTGTTTGTTGAGTATTTACAAAGTAATTATTAAATATGTTTGATACAGCTTTGCTGTCTGAAATTGTATTGCCATTAAATTTGAGATTAATAGATTTACTGGAAAAGGAAGGTTTGATATTAATAATTTCTTTTATACCTTTCCAAGTATTTTTTACATTGTAAAGATTATTGTTAAAAAAGTTGATGTAATATGATTTTTTAGAAAGTTTTAGTAAATTGCAAATGTTATTTCTGTACCATTTAAATTTATTAAAAATATGAATTTTAATGTTATGATTTTTTGCTTTTATATATTGTTTATATAGTTTGTTTTTAATAGATATTGATTTTAGAATTCCATTGGTGATCCAAGGTTTTGATTTAAGTTTTATTTGTTTAGCAGTTAGTTTTTTATAGGGTGCATGTTGATCAAGAATTTTGTCAAAAGTTTTAAAAAAATAGTGCAATGATTCATTTTCATTATTGTTATTTGTAATTTGTATTTGCCAGTCTGCATTAGAGATATCCTTAATAAATTTTTTATTATCGAAATTTTGGAAGGTTTGTCTGAATATTACCTCCTTAGTTTTTTTGGGAGAAAGACAAGGAATGCAGATAAACTGTGCCATACGATCAGAAATCGATATTGTAAGATTGCCTGAAATTTAAAAAGATATTATCAATGAGTGTCTTAGATGTAGCAGTTATACGTGTAGGTTGAATTATAGAAGGGAAAAAAGAATAAGAACATAATGTATCAAGATAACTAGAGATAACTTTGATTCATTATAATTTAACAAGTCCATATTGAAATCACCCATAAGGACAACTTGTTTATTTTCTAAACTAAGTCTCTTAAGCAAGGGATTAAAATGATCAGTAATGAATTCATTAGAGTTCATTGATGGATGTCGATATATAGTGCCAACAATAATACTTTGTTTTAGGGGATTGACAATTTCAACAAAGATAGATTCCAGGTATTTTGGAGAGTATACTATTAGATCACTACGAATAAAATAGTTTAAGTTTGAGCGTAAATATAGAAGAGCACCACCTTTTTTGACCTCAGTAGGACTATGCTCGATAGTAAAACCATTTTTATTAACATCAGTTTTACTGGAATCGTTGATATTTAGTCTTGATTCAGAGATACCAATTACTATTGGAAGAGTGGTAAGAGAGCTTATTAGACTGTGAAGACTGTCAATGTGATAAGGGAGCAAAGCAATGTTTAGATGTAGGTATAAATTACAATTATTATTAACCTGTTGATAACTTTTACGGTAAAATTTTATTTTCTTAAAGAAACAAAATACTATGAATGTTTTTAGATATTTTTTGTTTTCATGTAACTCTATTTTTTGATGCCTGTGCTTTTGGAAATTTATTTCTGTTACTTGTGCAAAACCGAGTTTTCAATTCTTTACTGTATAGTACCCAATTCTTTCTGAAATTGTTTCTAAAAAAAATACCTGATGTTCATTTGTTAATGGTAGATAAGTTTTACTTTTACTTGGTTGGATTGAGTAAAATTAAAAAATGGTTGCAAGGAAGTTTCTGTATTGTTCTTTTTCTATATTTAGATCTGCTACAGTCATATCTATTTTTGTAAATATTGTGTTGTAGTTTGGTCAAAATAGTTGAAAAAATAGATAGGTTTGCAATAATTCGTATAAAGCTGAAAATTAGTACAGATATTAGGGACATTGTTAAAAATAAATTATAAAAAGTCCCCACCGATTCCACTACAAAAAAAGTTATTCAAGGTAAAAGGATAAAAACTTTTGTTGCTTTGTTACTGCATTTTACTATCTACAGAAAAAAAGTTTCAAAATATTACTAAGTTTTAGTTTTATTTTTTCATTAGCTGTTCTAAAATAAATTACATTTAATTAAATTTAGGTTTTTATAATTGTGATATGTAAAAAAATTTAAAAGTATTAATTTGTTTTAATTTTTATTTTTTTTAAATTTGTATAAATTTTTTTAAATATTATTTTTTTTTTGTTTTTTTTTGTTTTTATAAACCCTGTTATGAAAAATAATTACCTAATATTTTATTTCCAAAAATTTTTAAACTAAATTTTTTTTTTTTAAAACTAAATTTTAAGCACTATAAGTATTTCATCCAAACGAAATATTTTTTTATACCAAATTAGTTATACCAAATAAAGTTTTTCTTAAACAATATTTCGTCTGGCTTTTGCAGTTAATACGTTTCGTTTTTATTAAATATTTCTTATAACTATTTATACTACCTAAAAATTTTTTCAAATGTTGCAATTATATTTTATTTGTATTAAACTTTTAACAACAAGCAAAAGAATTTTTTAATCCAAAATTAATCCTCCTTGTACCAGAGCTTGCATGAATGAATCCAATTTTTATTTTAAAATATATTGTTTATTGTGCGGTGATGAAGCGAATACAGAAGCTGAAAAAAAGAAAACGCAAAATGTTCAGCTTAAAATTTATAAAGTTGTGATCTTTGAATTCAAAAAATGGTCGGTGTCAATCTGATGATGTAGCGAAAAATGTTACTGCATGCATTAAGTATGAATATTATTTAGTTGCAACTGAGGCTAGGTACCATAATAGTTGTTAAAATAGGTTGTCCTTAATAGAGTTGCTAAAAACACGTTTTTTTTTTTCTCTTGTGTTTTTTTGAGTCAAAAAAACGTGTTTTTTTGGTTTTGTTGGTGTGTTTTTTTGTCGTTTTTTTTTTTTGTGGTGATTTTTGAGTTTTTTTGACTTTTTAAACAAGTTTTTTATTTTTCTTGGTAAATAATTTGGAAGAGTTTTTGTTTTATTCTGTTTATTTATAGTATATGATCATTATAACCACAAATACAATGTATAAACACCAATTTAAAGTTAATATTTTAATAAAAAACTTACAGTGTTTGTTATATATGTTGAATTATATTGCCTGTAAGCCCTTATAGCAAAAGCTCTATCTTTATAATTAATGTTCATGAAATTCTAATATATTTTTGAATAATAATGTTTTATTACTTTTAATTGGTTATTAATTCAGTGCTAAGTAGTGTAGCACTGTGTAGTGTAGTATATACACAATTAAAATATAAATATTTAAGCAAATAAACCAATAATTTAGTAATTTTAACGTGTATTTAAACTATAAAAGATTTTCTCAATAGATGTTCTTTCTGAGTCCGAGTCTTCCTGCCCTAATCTACCTTCATCTAATGATTTATAAACAAAGTCACTGTCACTTTCTATACCAACTGCTTCAGACTCTGACCAAGGCATTAAAGTGCTTTGAACTTTATTTACACTCAAGTTATTAATTTGCGGAGTAGTTATGCTTGTACCATTTTCATAACTAGTGTTTTCAATATTTTCAAGTTTTGAGGAGTAGTTTTATTGTAGACTTCAAACTGTTTTTTTTTTGCTTTGCCTTATCTAATTTTGTTGCTGAATGTAACTCTAAAGTAACAAAAATAAAATAGTACACAAATTATTTTTATTATTTATTTGTTTTTATTTTTTTCTATTTCAATCTCTTTTTATTTTGTTAGTTTTGTTTTTTTTTGTTTTTTTTTGTTTTTGAAACTTTTTCAGCATTATTATGAAACTTGCAAACGACCGTGTTCACATTTTCTAAAATAATATAATCGCGTGTGGTCATATGAGACAAAAAACCACACCCTTTCTAGGGAAGACTTGCAACATGCTTTAGACTTCTTTGATGTATCTATTGAAGTCAATGGAATTTTCCAGTTGTAGAGGATGATCAAGAGGATGTTGATCAAAGTTACAAGATGTGTTTCAGTCTCATTACTCAGATGGAACAGTGTCCCTACCTTCTTCGAATGTCGATTTTTACACTTATAGTGTACCCATGGAATGGAATTCCAAACTTTGGACTAGCCTTTTGCACGCTCATTCTTCCAGTTCAATATGCTTTCATAGCATTGGACAACATTTCTTGACTGTATGTAGTTGCATATGCTCTTGAGCCAGGCTTTTGTTTAAGTTTTGCTTATAGTTCTATAAATCTCAAATCCGCCCTCTGTATAAAATATTTTTGCCATATCTGGAGCAGATCTTCAAATGATCTGTATGCTGTTATCATTTTTTACAATAATAATAATTGATAATTGTTAATAATTATAAATAATTATATTATAATGATAATTGATAACTATTAAATTATAAATCTCATTGTAATAATTGATGATTGTTATATTGAGGAAAAATGAGCTTTGAGGAAGCAAAGTGTATTAAGTTGTCATTCATTCTGGATCGAATTTTCACCAAAAATAATTTACTCCAACTCAATACTTGTTAGAGAGATAATCTCCAGTGCCTTGAACAAAATTTTAAGATTGGCTATTCTCTTTTTAGTAATGTCATAGGCCAAAATTTCTAATAAAATTTTTTAATTTATGGTTTGAAATATGGCACTATTTTTTTCCCAAATGCTTATTCATTTTTGAGCTCATCATTTAGTGAAAGTAGATTTTAATAAATATATGTATAAAATTCACTTTCAACAAGGTTGTAAGCAACCACTATATTGGCTTTATTATATATAACTGTTATGAGTTAATAGAAAATAAAGACATAGGTTTAAAGAGCATGGAAACTGGTAATTAAAGACTTATAAAGTTGTATGTTGTATTAATTAGGAAAACATGAAAATGGATAAGAGTTTTAATGGTTTTTTGATGTGCGAGAAGAAAAACTAGATAAAAAACAATTTTTATAGCATGCAGGGTTAGGGTTAGATACAGTAAAAAGATGCAACTTTACTGAATGACAAGCCAAACGAGAATGAGTTTTTAGATTAAATTGGATATACAATCTTGTGACGTTGTGAGAGTAGGTCAAGGTCAGTAGATGAAGCAGGTTCAACTACATTTAAAATGTACTTTTAGACTTTGTCTGAGAGTGAGAGAATTGTTATTTGTCAAAATAGGAATGTCAGCAATTTTGTAAGAGTTCTTCGAAATAAATAAATGAGTTTTTTTGGAATCAAAATTCAAAAGCTACTGCATGCCCTAAGCTGTTACTGAAAAAAATCTGATTGAAGATCAGCTGCCTATTCTAAGCAATCAAAAAGTGAAGACTTTTTATCAACACAATAGTATAGTGGAGGCCTTCGAGGAGGACTGCACTCTTTTGGATGTTATTGTTATCATATCTTTTTCCTTCAGCCAATATAATTTTTGTTGGTGACTTCAATACTCATCACACTGAATGGCTTGGCTCTAGTGTCAGTGAATCGAATGTGACAGGTGCAGGTGTTAAGGCTTGTGGCTTTTACCTTTCTCAATCTCTAACACAATAGTCATTTTTCCAACTTTTTCCAGTCTTTTAAAAATTCAGTCTATTGCAATATGATTATTTGAAAAACTTTTTTTTAACTAATATTTTCAATCGTTAGACCACTTTGAATTGCAAAGTTGTTTTCCGTCCTGAAAAAAAACAATAAAGTATGCGGGCGGGCAGCATAATTCCATTATTCATTATTTCATTATTTATTTATTTTACATTTTTTTTATAGATATGTAAACAGTTAGGTTCTAGGGTTATTTTTCTGACCAGTGCACAAAGGGCCTGATATTAGACATATGCTAGACAAAATTATTCTGCTCTTTTTTTTCATTACTAAAACGTTTTAAATCTCTAAACAAGCACTTTGTATTAAGATATCTTTTATTTTATTATAAATTTTCGTTAAATATCTGATAATACTAAAAATTATTAATCAAACTTTTTAAAACATGTATTTATTATGATGTAGATACCTAAAAAATATAGCCAAGAAGGTTTTTAAAATGAACATAACTGACTCATGTTATTTATACTTTTAGAGGTCAGGATTGCGGCAGATTGATTTTTAGCGATAAGCTTTAGTCTAAAGCTAATCAGTTTATAAAAGAGACTCAAAAACAGTACATTAACAAATGCATCATGTAAGAAAAATAAATCTTTAGCGTTTTCAGGTAATTATGTACGTTTTTTTGCCACAGTAGTACTATACCTATAAAAAAAATACTATAAGTATGATAAACCTGGTATAATAAGACCTGACGAGCCTATATAGATGTTTGATCTAGGTCGTATACGTTTTGCAAAAATTTGCAAGACTTTGTACAAAATAAGGTTGTTTTTATTTTATTATAACGTACACCATAAAGGCGCGACGGGGCTTGTCACTCGGACTAGTACTGCGTATTTTTTTATTTTTTTTGTTCTCATACTTTTTTTAGAGTTGTTAGTCTTTGGCCTTGCCTTAAATTTAAAAATTAGGTCCTTGGCCTTGACTTTACACTATATGCTTTTGAATTATGAATTTTCTTGACTATTTTATAAACATCGTCATTTCATAATTTCTTCAACTAAAACTACAATTGACCTCTAGCATGAATTTTTAATAAAATTATGTGGTGCAAATTTTAAACAATGTTTTATTACAAAATAAAACATCTTTAAGACCTTGTAAAAAAAAAAACAGAATATATTTGAAACGTCTTTCTTGCTCTTCTCAACATAAAAATAACAAAGAAATAAAAGTGTTATTGTAATATTTTCTATAAAATATGATTATAGTCTATAAAACTAATACTGTAATATAATAATGGTCACAGAAAACATGTTCGCAATACATTGCTTTTTCTTAGTACTAAGAAAAAGTAATGTATTGAGAACGTGAAATTTCGTGCCATTTTTTTAAACATAATTGCTAAATCAAGTAAAAATTCTTATTGCTGATCATAAAATCTTTAAATCGGACATCTTCAAACTGACTTTTAACATTTAGGTTTTTAAAAAAGTCTACAAGTTTTGTTATAAAATCAACAGTTTCACATGAATCCTGCATTTCTGGATGAATCTTTTGTGCAATTAATGTTTCAGCGCAAAAAATCTGAAGACTTAATGCAACATTCTGTTGTTTTATGGGTTTCGGACAGATAGACATTTGATTGAGCTTTGATAGTTTAACAATAGAGTTTTTCTCCAGTATACTAAAACTCAAACAGTATATTTAAGTAAATCCACTTGCAGTTTTTTCAAGGCCACAGTCTGAATATTTTAACTCTTAAATTTTTTCAGTTAACCAAATTTTTGTAAGAGATTTGATTAGGTGGATATAATCGTAGAGCAAAAAAATGTTTTCAGTGTCCTCCATGGAGAAATCAAAATGAATTTTTTAAAGAATGCTTGATTTACTCTGTTATTATCACACAAAATTGCAACAGTATTGCCATTACACGAAGAAATAAATTTATCATATCACTAACTTGCTCATATTGAAAATCAGTACTTAAATGATACACTAGCAGAGCTTTGTATAAAGTTTTTTTACCTCCAAATACTGAGCAAATCGTAAAACTTATAACAGTGGTTGCAAAATGTTCTTGATTATTTACAGCTTTTCCAAATAAATTACCGTCTTGATATGTTAGTTGTGGTTTTGCATAAACTTCGTCAATTATAATAATCACATTTTTTTGACAAGGATCATTAAAATGCATAAAATATTTGTTAAGAAAATCAACATCTTTTAATTTAGCAACGTTTGATATAAGTTTACTAAATGTTACATACTTGACATTTCATAATCATCTTTAATACGATTTTAAAGAGATCTTGAAATTACAAAATACTCAAAAGCCCTACTTAAAATTTCTGGTGAATATTTTTATTACCAACAAATGTTAATACATGCATGCTAATAATTGGTTAAAGGATAATTTTTTTTTATCCATTTCGAATGAATTTAAATATCAAATAGCTTCAATAATTTGTAAGTAAGATAAAATTTTATGTATTTGGTTACTGCATAGTGGTTTAATCATGCATCTAGATCCACAATGAAAGCCTTCAAGTTACATATTCATTTTAATTTTTAAAAGAAACTGTGGAATGACAGAGGTATTAATATAACTTTTACTTTATTATTATTATTAAACCATCATCCTCTGTAAAGGATGTTACTGTGAAAGTAATATTCTCTTAGCTTACTTTTTTGCAAAGGTCATCAAAACAATTAATTTTATACAAATTCAGTGATATAAAATTTCATCAGCATTTGTTACGTGTAGATGGTAGTAATTTTTTTGTTGTTCTTTTTTTGGTAGAGGTGTAGAAATTTGACTTAGTAATACACAGATAAAAATAGTTGGTGGATTTACAGGATGAAATTTTACCATAAACTTGACAGGTTTCATAATCAACTGGCCAATAATTTTTGCAAATAAATGTATTTGGACTGTCTGGAATATTTTTCCTTAATATTGTATGAATTTCTTCCTCTGATAACAGAAAAGGTTTTGCCTTATGTTTTTTGTCATAATTGCCTTTGCAACCAGTTACACAACATTTAAAGGGCATGATTTAATTTTCTCTTTAAATATAATTTCACTTTTTCTAAATATAGAAAATATATTGCATATAAGATAGTATTGATTATCAAACACTTTTTAGTAACAAGCAATATATATATATATATATATATATATATATATATATATATATATATATATATATATATATATATATATATATATATATATTGCAATATATATATATATATATATATATATATATATATATATATATATATATATATATATATATATATATATATATATATATATATATATATATATATATATATATATATATATATATATATACATACATACATATTTAGCTAAGTTTTTAGGATATAAACAATGTTTAAAAATGCACATAATGTTTAACAAAAATAAAACTTAACAACGCTGTTAAACCAACCAACATTCTCCATTTTTGTTTATTTTTGTTTTTGGTATATAAACATTCGCCTTTAGTTATTATTATTATTTTTTTGCGGCCTGTTATTAAGTAGGCCGTGAAAAAAAATGGATTAATGATGCAACAAACAAATAATGGACAAAATCGTTTTATTTTAAAATATAAAGCGGACGGGGACGGGTAACAACTTTGCAATTCATAGCGGCCTTATTGCAATAATGTAGATTTTCTTATAGACAATTTTTAAAATTATGAGCCATCTTAGACAGAGAAGGTTAATAAGATCAGACTTGAGTTAGTGACACTGTTGAAGATTTTCACTGTTAAAGTTTTATGGTTATAATCATACGTGTTTGCTATTTATTCATTTTCTGGCATGCAATATCCTTACATATTTGTATAAACTTTAGCATTTATATGGTGTATTGTTTTCTAAATGAGAAGATGATGATTAGATGAATGTTTGTTATGAATCTTAGAATTAGAAAAACATTGAATTTAGAAGAATAAAGTAATATGTAGAGACTTAGCAGCTTCAAGAAAAAATGGTAGGGGTAGAAGTAAGAAAACCTGGAGAGAGTGCCTTACATAGCATGAACAAGCTTTAGTTTAAGAGAGATGCTTAAGATGTGGTGCATTATTATATATAAAGATGCTCAAGATTGTTTGTATAAGAGGAACAGCACAAAAGAGTTTTTTTTTTTTGGGAAATGGTTTTGAAATTTTAAAGTATTTTCTTGTTTTTAATGTTATTAATTTTTATGAAATTATTATAGAGTTATTTTATTCTCAATATTTAGTACAAACTTTGATACAAATATTCTTTCCATTAAATTATTTGAATATTATGGATTTAATATTTACCACATAATGTTAAACATTGGGATAGGCACAGGGGGCGGAGAGGCAATAGTCTTCCCCCCCCCCCCCCCCCCTTTAGCCCCTGTTTACTTTGAAGTTAAGGGTTGAGATAGATTTGCCATATAAATTTTTTTTTTTTAACAGTAGTCAAATCAAGGATGCCCTCAGACTTAGGTATGTGAACCAAATTCAATTGAAAAAAAAACAATATTTTCTCAAGAAAAAGGTATAAAGTTAAAATTAATCAGTTTTAGATGAATTACATTTATATATTACAAAAGTGTTTTCCGAAGCTTTCTTTTATACTTTCAAAACTGTTTAACAAGTGCTTATCAGAGTCTTGTTTTCCTTTAATTTTCAAACAATCTCTCATCTTGAATCACTTTTCTTCATTTCCTGTAACTTCAGGGGCTCCTCAAGGATCTATCCTTGGCCCTATACTTTTTTTAATTTACATTAATGATCTCCCAGAAATTCTTACATCTAAGGTGGTGTTGATTGCTGATGATGTTACCATTTATTTTTGTCTTGATAAGAATTCAACACTCTCTGATGGGCATTTGAGCTTGAAAAAGATCTTGCTTCTGCTACAGCATGGAGCACTCAGTGACTGCTGAACATTAACTTAGTCAAAACTCAATTTTTTTCAGCTAATACTTATCACAACAATATATATCTTTCTAAATTTATGAACAGTAATGTACTTGATGAGTCACCTAGCCTTCTTTATCTAGGATTAACCTATACTGGTGATCTTTCTTGAAAAGTATATATCAAATCCGCTGCAAAATTAGCATCTGCTAAGGTTGCATCTCTTTATTCTACTTGCTATTTTATTACTCCAGTTTCTCAACTTTTTACTGTCACTATTTACAAGTGTTTCAAAAAAAGAATTGTCAATTTTTTTTCCTTGAATATCAGTTGATCGATGTTAATTGTTATTTTGTTTTATAGTTACCATAGTTACATTTTTATAAAATAATTGCCAAGAAATTTTACAAAAGAGTATGTTGTTTTAAGGTTTTATTAATTAAGTTTAATGGGATTTTTTTGAAGAGTTTGTTTAATTTCTAGATATCTAGATGAAAACTCACCCGTTACTGTTGATTTTGAAAACCCTGTCAATCAACCACTTACCCATAGTTGTAGCGTTGCATCTCTTTTCTACAAATACTATCATGGCCAAACAAGTTATTTACTCCAGTTATTTGTTCCACCAATCATAACTCAAGCCTGCATTACTCACTATTCAACCATTTTTTACTTTTTTTTTGTTTCTTCAGAAACAAAGATGCTGCTTAAACTCAAACACATTTTTTCGTGTTTTAAAAACTTTCTTTCTTTCATTTATCTAGACTCTTTCCTTGTTCATCAATTCTTTAGAATTTTCTCCTACCTTAATTTTTTCCTGACTTTTAGAAAAATCAGTTTTTTAAGTCTTCTGTCAACCTTTTTTTTTTCTCTTAGAAATTTTTTTGTCATTTTATGATCCCAACTTATGTAGTGGTTGCTTGCATATATGTTAGATGAAAATTGATAAAAAAATGTTTCTGAATTTGAAGTGTAAATCAAGGTTTGTGGCACTTCTATATGCTAAACGTTTTAAATGGTATTTTTCAAGTTGTCTAGTTGTTAAAGAGGTTTTGCTCAAAGACAGTAATTTTGATTTAAAAAAATATAGCATTAAATAAAACTATATTTATATATTTGATTTGAAAATAATTTGATTTAAAAATAGCATTAAATAAAACTATATCTGTATATTTGATTTGAAAATAGCATTTAAATAAAACTATGTTTAGGCATTTATCTCTGTTTTTACTATATAGTTACTTATTATTTTCTTTAGTTACTTATTATTTTCTTACCTTTTTCTTTAGTTTCAATTATTACTTAATTAAGTTATGGTTTTGAACAATATGTTCAAAACCATAACTTATTTAAGTAATAATAATTATTGTTGACTAAAAAGTTAAAAAAAAAACTATCTTTAGGAATTTGTCTTGTTTTTACTAAGAACTTTAAGTTTCATATTTCTTATTTTCTCAGTACTTTTTCATAAGTTTCAATCCTTCATTGTTTAAAACCACTTATTTAAGTAATAATAATTATTTTTAACAAAAGGTTAAAAAGAAATAAACTTTGTCAAACCATAAAAACTTTTACATCTTTTGTAGCATTTCCACATAAAATATTGTTAAGAAAGTAATTTTTTTTGCATTTTAATTCAATTCAGTTTGTTAATAAAATGTCATTTAATGTTATTTAATTAAAATTCTGTTTGTTAATGTCATTTAAATGTTATTTAGATTAAATTTTCATTGTCAGTTAATACTTTGCTATTGCTAGTAATAAAATATTTGCTAACTAGACTATACATTGTTTTTTACATTTGTGCTTTTATCCAGTTTTTGTGTTTCTTTGCTCACAAAAAAAGGTTTTAATGAAATTAAAAAGTTTATAATAAAATTGAATCATTTAGAAACTTTGAATTCATCAGAAAGTTCTACCAGAACTTCTTCTAAGAAAGGTAATAATAATTTTTTTTTTATTTAAAATTACTCAACATTTTCTTTTTAAATGTCAAGTACTTCGTTACAGTGTTGTAAAAATAATATTTATTACTATTATTATTTTTTTTTTATGCAAAATGTTTTTCTCATATCTTTTTGAATTAAAGATTTTTTTTTTTGTACTTTTAGCTATAAAATTTAAAATCCTAAAAATGTAACACTTTTATGATATATATATATATATATTTTTATGTTATCCTTTTTTAGTTAAGTATTAACTTTTTTTTATTATGACTAACATGCTTAGTTTTGCTGCTTGTTCTATTTTTGTTACAAATCAATAATTTTCTTTATTTCTTTAAATGAAGAAAATGCTTTAAAAACTAAAATAGTTTCCTTTTTGATTTACGTTCATTACAATTTTTTGAAAAAACAATTTTTGAGAATTCTTTTTTCCGACAAGAAAATGTTCTCAATGAAATATATAACTGTCAAAAGAATCAAGTCTCCGAATCAAGTTGATGCTGTTAAAAAGTTTGGTAATAAATTATGGTTAGAAGTTTGTTCAGAAGGCGTAACATTTTTGGTTGTATTAAATAATGGCACAGTAAATCATCATTAAAATATAATGACAAAGTTCTAGACTGCAGAAAATAACCTATTTAGAGATGATTAGATGTTTCAGTAAAGTGGATACCAAACCTCATGCTCACAAACTTTCTCCAAAATAGTGTAACAATCGTTTTTTAGATTTATTGACAAAAATCATTGCCCAACAAATTCTCCTGACTCTTTAGACTACTTTATTTGAGACTAATTTGTTCACCAAATTAACTGGAGCAAAAAGTAAAAGAAAAATTTAGATGCAGAGCTCAAACAAGCTGTGAAAAAAAGTATAAAAATAAAAGCTGTGGTTCTAATTGGGAAAGAAGTTGTACTGGAGTGTAATAGAAAGTTGTAATAGAAAGCATTAGAGATTTTTTACATTGATAAACTAAATGTGTTTAACTTTTAAAAGTAATTTTTTGAGAAAAAATTTAAATAGATAGAATGAAAAATTTACTGGATTAAAAGCAAAATAAAAATGTTTGGTTCTTTATGTGCAACAAATTATGTCCATTTATAAACAAGTTAGCTTAGTTTGGTTACTTGTTCTATCATTGTTACTGATCATTAATTTTGTTTTATGTATCAGAAGCTCATTTAAGTCCCTATCATTGTGTGTATTATATCAATATTTTAAATATTCTCCACTAATACTGTTTGAATAACACAATTTTGTTATATTCATATATTAAATGTTACATTAATTAGATTTTCTTTGAAACTTTACTTAATGGCAATAAAAAAATCTAATTAGTTATTATAATTTTTTTTAAACAGAGTTTTTTACTTTAGTACTTTTTTACTTTTCAGTTTATATTGATGAACTATAGTTTTAAAAGGGGGTTGTATCAACAATGTTTAAAAATTTAAACTTAAAAATTTATTGAGTAAATTTATTTAAAAATAAATATAAGTATTAGAAGAAAATACTGACTTTGCACACGATAAGCATAACAGTAGATGTTCTTGGTTTTCAAAATACTAGAGAAAATTTCAGGATTTTTAGCATGTACAGTTGCATGAAAAGTATAAGAATTATCTACAAATTTTATTGATTTCACTGTTTAAAACATGTGTGTTTAAGTTTTTTTGTTAAGGTTTTTTAAATAAATACAAGTAGAAAAATTTTTTTTCATGTTATGTTATTATGTGAGTGTGTTTAGCTTTCTATTTACCTGATTTGAAAGTGGAACATGTAACGAAAACATAACGAGACCATACTAGACAGAGTGACTAGAGTGTTAGTTGGTTCTCCCTTTGCCCAGGAGCATTTAACTTCGTTTTTCACCTTCACAAAGTCTGATCACTCATTTTATATTTTTTTATGATTTTTATTTTTTATTCAATGACACCATCTTCTAACTGCTTTTATTGTCACATCTCTCAGGTCTACGAAACTGGAAGGCTCCGTTGGTCACTTTTTGCGATCATTGTGTCGCATAAACAAGAGGAAAAAAAAAAATAATAATAAAAATAATTATATAACTAGTTATATATATAAAAATATAGATTAATTTTTTATTCTTTTAATGTAAATCTATGGAAAATATTTGTACGATTGATTTTCTAAAAATAAGACCTTCAACAACTGCATTCTCAATAAAATTCAAAAAATAATAATCATCAAAGTTACTAATATATAAATATATAAAAAAACCCACATATATAAAATACACAAACATACAAATATATAAAAAAAGCCACTCTCTAAACTTCTTCAGCGGTATTATAAAGCAGTTTTGCTTCCTCTTCATAAATATATTTTATTTTTTTAGTTTAACCATAAAAGATTGTATTCAAATAACTTGATGCAATAAAAACATGCTTCAAATATAAAAACATTCTAAGGTTCTTAGTTTATAATAAACTGTTATAAAATACTTAGATTAAGATGAAAGTGATAAAAAAAATTCATGATAAAAAATACTTAAATTAAATAATATTAAAATTTTAGTTTTTTTAATTTATTTTAATTTATTTTAAAAGTTATTTTAATTTTTGTATTTTTTTATTTACTCTATTGTTAAGATTTCTTTTCTTAGTTTAAATTCAGATGTTTTTTATTTGTTAAATCAAGATTAGTTTTTTCAGCGCTTTTTCAGTTTTTTTTGAAATGTTAAAATTTTCAAAAGATATTAACAGCCATGTAGTTGCCAAAAAAAAAAGTTATTTTTCAACAAAAAAGCAGTTTTTTTGTTTTTTAAACTTGTTATCTCTCTTTAAGACAATGCTTAGCTGTTTGCTTATCACTTTTCACCATTCTTATTTCTTGTTTCCTCTAATCACATGATATAGCTGACTAACAGGGTAATCCATTGTTTGACATTCGTATCCCTTTAGCTTCTGTATCTAAAGTGATTTCCTGTTTGCCAACATTTGTTGTCCCTATTTTTAAATTTCTAGAGAATGCCCTGATTTGTCTAACTACTGTCCTATTATATGTCCTATTATAATAATATATTATTTGTCCTATCATAAACAAGGCTTTAATGTTCAAACACTTAATCTCTCATCTTGAATCACTCTTCTACATTTCCTGTAACTTCCAGAACTACTCAAGGATTTATTGTTGGCCCTATACTTTTTTTAATTTACATTAATTATCTCCCAGAAACTCTCACATCTAAGGTGGTGTTGTTCATTGATGATATTACCATTTATTTTTGTCTTGATAAGAGTTCAACACTCTCTGATTGCTTGCAGGGGGCAATATAAGCTTGAAAACGATCTTGCTTCTGCTACATCATGGAGCGCTCAGTGGTTGTTGAACATTGACTCAATTTTTTTTTTTTAATTTTTTTGTAATACAAAAAATTTTTTGTATTACAAAAGACAAAACTCAATTTTTATTTAATTTTTATTCTACTAGCCATTTTAATACTCCAGATTCTCATCTTTTTTATTATTCATAAGTATTTTTATTATTTTTTTGTTTGGAATTCGATGTTAATTGTTGTTTTGCTTTATTAGTTTAATAGGATAGGATTTTTTTGAATTTTTTTTAATCTATAGTATCTAGATGAAAACTCCCCAGTTGCTGTTGATTTTAAAAACCCTGTCAATCAACCACTTACCAATAGTTGTAGCACTGCATCTCTTTTCTACAAATAATATTATGGTCAAACAAATTACACCAGTTATTTCCACTATAACTCACTTAACAACCATAACTCAACCATTCAACAAAGTTGTAATTTTTTACTTTTTTTTTTGTCACAAAGTCACAAAAATAAAAAAATTGAGTTAATTACATTTCTCCATTTTATAAACTGAAATCTATAATCTATTAAAATATTAAATCAAAATAAAGTCCTAAAAATATTCAAGGGATATCTAAACATTTTCAAAACATGCTAAGTCAAACAGGTTTACAGCTTCAAATGTAAATTAGTAGAAAATCACCTAACAAAAATTTTTTTTATTTTACACTGTGTTTCATCAATAATGAATCATCAAAAAAAAAATTATTTTTAGGCATGGACTAAAACCACCATTAAAATACTATTGCCAATATGAACTTAAAACCATATATAAATGCTCTGAAATAAAAGATGTTGACCTTTACCTTTTTAGTGCTCATTTTTATAATGCTATAAAAAAATGTGACCAAGATAAATTTATATTAAAGTTTTTGTCTGTTCAGAAAAAACAACAATATAGAAAAAAAAGAGCAATTTTATACTAAAAAAATTAGGAGCAGGTCTAATTGTGAAACTAGTTATTTTTGGAAAAAGAAAACAGACAAATAGTGCATGTTTGCAAAGACACTTTTTTAACATGCTTACATGTTGGTAAAACTTGTGTTCAAAGCATTGCAAAACATTTCTTTACGCATGGTAATCCTAGAAAAGAAAACAGAGGTGGTGATAAAAAAAGCCATAAATTCAAGGATAAGCGAAAGGCTGTGATAGAATTTATAAAGAGTCTTCCTGGAAAAGAAAGTCATTATAGCAAAAGGAAATCTATAAAACTTTATCTACCATCAGAGCTTAAAAGTATTAAAACAGTATGGAAATTTTATGCAGAAGGGGAACCCAATTTAATTTAGGGTTTGGTTCTCCTAAATCAGATGCATGTTTATTTTGTGAAAGAATTCGAAACCAAATGCAGATTGAAAATGACTCAGAAAAGAAGAACAGTTTAATTACTGATTTAGTTGTTTATAAGCATAGAGCAAATTGTTTATAAGCCTAGAGCAAATGCATTCTATGATCTTTTAAAAGAAAAAAAAGATAGTTTAAAAATTATTTGCTTTGACCATCAACAAAACCAAGTCATCCCTAAAGTTCCAGATATGCAAGCTTATTATAGTAGATATACTATACATATACAACTTTTATGGTATAGAAAATAAAAATAACGGATCTTTAAATCAAGATAATGTCACTATCTATACTTGGAATGAAAGCGATTTCAAAAAAAAATAGCTCTTCTTTTTCCAGTGCAGTATTTGACAAGCTCTGCAATACAAACATGGATGGCATAGACACTGTTCATTTAGTTTCTGATGCATGTGGTGGTCAAAATAAAAATGTTGCTTTAGTTTATATGGTAGGCTTCTGGCTGTTAAGACATGCACCAATATTAGTTAAATATTGCTGCATGTCTTAACAATATATATTTTCCAGAAGAGTACTATAATGTTTACAGTAACCAGGGAACAGTGAAAATTGCAGGAAAAGACTGGAATGTGTTGGATTTCAAATCAGTACTCTTAAGAGTTTTTAAAAAACCATTGCCAATCAAAATTCAGGAAAATAAATGCTTTTTTATCACAAGAAAATCGCCTAAAAATATTAAAGTCTAAGGAGAACCAAATATTAAGTTTTTTCTTAACAGTCCTCAAATTATAACAAAAAGAGGTCATGGTTGTTGATCTTGTCCATCTCAGATCCAGAGAGGAGTCCCAGTTTCAGAGGTTAAAAAGAAAAATATCAAAAGTTTGATTCTTGTGCATGCAAGAGTAAATTGGGAGCAAGATAATCGTTTTAATTTTTTAAAATGTTTTGTTAATGATTCTTTATAATAAAAAAACGTGTAGAAGACGAGGAAGATACTAAATGCAGCTGTATTGGTGAAGATGCTGTATGCAGACATATTTAACTTTTTGATGTATTTATTCTTTTTTTTTATTTTAATTATTAAATTTTTTTAATTATTAAATTTTTGTTGTGTTAAAGATCAATTTCTTAATAAAAAACTTGGTTTTTATTGTAGTCTTTTCTTAATTCCCTATGTTTTAAATTTCCTTTTCGATACCTTTTTTATAATATAATTATAAAGAAGTTTATAGTTCGTGTAGATTAAATCCTTCAAAACATTTTAATTAGTTTTATTAAGCAACTGATCCATCTGAATTCAACCAAACATTTTCAAAAAAATCTAAGTATGTCTGAAATATTCAAATTAAGCTAAGTCCGAATTTCAACAAGGTTTATTTCGAGATTCTAAAGAGTTTCATTTTTTTTTTGTGCACGTAATTTAATTGTCTCTACTTGATAATGTAAAATTTTTTAAATTACGTAAATTTTAATTAGTGTAAATTTAACAAACACAATATTTTTGGAGCGCTAATTAAGCTTGGGCACGTTTTCCTTTGATTTCTCAAAATCAAATTACTCGGACTTATGGCGTTTTGCAAATGGGTTCCTCAATTGTTAAAAAAAAAACTAACTAACTAAGCATTTAGTTCTGTTTTTACTTTTTTAGAACTTTTAGTTTCATATTTCTTATTTTCTCAGTACTTATTTCATAGATTTCATATCTATATTGTTAAAAACCACTTATTTAAGTAATATTAATTATTTTTAGCAAAAAGTTTAAAAGAAATTAACTTTGTTGAACGATAAAAGTTTTATAACTTTTGTAGCATTTCCACATAAAATATTGTTAAGAAAAAAAAATTTTTGCATATGAATTCAATTCAGTTTGTTAATAAAATGTCATTTAATGTTATTTAAATAAAATTTTTATTGTCAATTAATACTATTGCTAATAATAAAAGATTAGCTAACAAGAACTATACATTGTTTTTTTATTTGTTCTTTTATCCCGTTTTTGTGTTCCTTTGCTCAAAAACAAATGTTTTTTAATGAAATTAAAAAGTTTATAATAAAATTGAATCATTTAGAAACTTTGAGTTCACCAGAAAGTTCTTCCAGAACTTCTTCTAAGAAAGGTAATTATAATGTTTGATTTATTTAAAATTACTCAACATTTACTTCTGAAATGTTTTGTGCCACAAAACATTTTAAATGTCAAGTACTTCGTTACAGTGTTGTACAAATAATATTTATTAATTTTTTTTTATGCTAAATGTTTTTCTCATGTCTTTTTGAATTAAATATTTTTTTTTTGTACTTTTAACTACAAAATTTAAAATCCTAAAAATGTAACATTTTTTATGATATATATATTTTTATGTTATCCTTTTTTTAGTTAGATATTAACTTTTTTTTTATTATGCCCTACATGCTTAGTTTTGCTGCTTGTTTTATTTTTGTTACAAATCAATAATTCTCTTTATGTCTTTAAATAAAGAAAATGCTTTAAAAGCTAGTTTAAAAGCTAGTTAAAAAATAGTTTCCTTTTTGATTTACGTTCATTACAATTTTTCAAAAAAACAATCTTTGAGAATTCCTTTTTCTGACAAGAAAATGTTCTCAATAAAATATATAACTGTCAAAAGAATCTAGTCTCCAGATCATGTTGATGCTAATAAAAATCATGGTATTAAATTATGGTTAGAAGTTTGTTCAGAAGACATGTTTTTAATTGTATTAAATAATTACACAGTAAATCATCACAATACATTGATGAAGTTCTAGATTACAGAAAATAACTTATTTAGAGATGATTGGATGTTTCAGTAAGGTGGTTATCAAACCTCATACTCAAATACCTCATAAACTTTCTCCAAAATTGTGTAACAATCGTTTTTTAGATTATTTGACAAAAATCATTGCCCAACAAATTCTCCCGACCCTTTATAAACTACTTTAAGACTAATTTGTTCACCGAATGGAGCAACTGGAGCAAAAATTCAAAAAAAAATTTAAGTGCAGAGTTAAAGCTAGCTGTGAAACTAATTGGATCTAATTGGGAAAGAAGTTGCACTGGAAACTTGTAATAAAAAACATCAGAGATTTTTGACATTAATAAACTAACTTTTAAAAGTAATTTTTTGAGAAAAAATTTAAATGGATAGAATGAAAAACTTACTGGATTGAAAGCAAAAAAAAAATGTTTGGTTCTTTATGTGCAACAAATTATGGGGATTTATACAAGTTAGTTTAGTTTGGTTACTTGTTCTATCATTGTTACTGATCATTAATTTTGTTTTATGTGTCAGTAGCTCATGTAAGTTTATATCATTGTTTGCAATATTTTAAATATTCCCAACTAATATTGTTTGGAAACTTAACTTAATGATAATAAAAAAAATTGAATTAGTTATTTCAATTTTTTTTAAATTGAGTTTTTTACTTTATTTTTTAGTTTATATTGATGAACTATACTTTTAAGAGGGGGGTTGTATCAACAGTGCTTAAAAATTTAAATTTTAAAAAATTATGTAGTGAATTTGTTTAAAAATAAATATAAATATTAGAAGAAAAAAAATGACTTTCCACACAAAGAGCATAACAATAGATGTTCTTGGTTTTTATAGTATTAGAGAAAGTTTCAGGATTTATAGCATGTACAGTTGCATGAAATGTATAAGAATTATCTATAAATTTTATCGATTTCACAGTTTAAAACTTGTGTTTAGGTTTTTTGTTAAGTTTTTTAAAATTTTATTTTAAAAACCTTCACAAAATAACTTAAAAAAGATCTTAGCCATTGAACTAAACATGCAAGATCATGTTCAGGATTCTTATTGAGTTTTTTGAGCATTTTTTACATACAATAATTAACATCATTAGCAAAATGATGTTTTAGAAAGTTTTACACATATGCAAGCCTTCCTGGGAAGCGTGTGCAGTCTCATGCTTTGTTTGTCCATGTTTAAAGTAATTTTTTAAACAATTTGATGTTTTTATATAATAAGCTTTTTAAGAATTTGGAAAAAATTAAAAAAAGAAACCTAAAAAAAGCAGATAAGAATATAACAAAAATAAAAACATTCTTTGATATACACTTTATTTGTGGCTTTTGTTAGTCAGCATATTAAGGAAATTATTTTTACTAAAAATATGGACAAATTTAAAGTTTTTTTCAAAAATGTTTTTGCTAAATTTCACTGTTTTTATCGATAAAAGCAGGAAATCAAGAAAACTAAATGCTATTTATTTGTAAAAAATATTTTTTTAATTTTTTAACAAGTTTATCATGTAAAAAAAAAAATCATTAATTCTAATATTCAAATATAAAATATTTGCTTGTTTTCACTACCCCCATTAAAATAGTCTGCACTTTTGTTGGACTCTCTAAATTGTGCATTTAAACCCAATAGTTTTTTTCCTGATGAACTATTGTTATTAGTGATGCTCCATGCTCCTAAACAAACAATCATGTTCATTATCTTTAGTATTTTTGTAAAACAATTTCAGACAGGCATCAAATGTGGTAAATACATTTATCAAAAAAACCATGCAATTCTTTTATTTAATTTTTTTAATTACAAAATTTATTATTCAAATAATAAAATTAAAAATAAATAGTAAACAAATAAATTTATTTTCTTATTTTCATAATACATAAGTATTGAGAAAAAATGACAAATATAGCAAAGTCATTTTTAAAAGCCAAAAGATATATAAACGCAAAAAAGAAAAATTAACAAAAGTTCTCATAGTTCCAGCGTACATAGCAAATTAATTTCTTAATTATATGGGCGGATAAAAATCATGAATAAGTTGCATATCAAAATTTTAAATTGTTATTAAATTGTTATAAAATGTTTCTTTCCTCAACTTGTATAAGTTTCTTTTGCTAAAAATAACAACCACCCTAAAAAAAAAAGAATACAAAAGCTGTATAAAAATTTAGAAAAAAATGTTTTTTAAATTTTTTTATTTCAAATTTCTAAATATTTCTAGTGTATTTAATTTAAATTTAATATTTTGTTACGAATTTGTTTACTTCTTAATGGCTGTTTTTTTTACTCAGTAAATAAGTTTAGCTTTTTAATGCGAATTATTAAATGCTAAAATATTAAATGACTAAAAAGTTAAAAGATGCAAACTGCCGTGGTCAATGTGTCTAAAAAAATTACTTCAAACCCACGTTTGAAGTAATTTTTTTAGACACATTGACCACGGCAGTTTGCATCTTTTAACTTTTTAGTCATTTAATATTTTAGCATTTAATAATTCGCATTAAAAAGCTAAACTTATTTACTGAGTAAAAAAAACAGCCATTGGTCGCCTGTGGTTGCACAACTTGTTTGTCCACACAAACAAGTTGTGCAACCACAGGCGCTTCCCGGGAAGGCTTGCTTTCCCAGGAAGGCTCTTCTTGTTTAAGAAGAGCCTTCTACACCACTACGCGTTCAATATATTCAATACTGAAGTTCAAGAAAGCAAAGACGCTAAAAATTAAGGAATGCAAATGCTGGTCTGCAAAACTGGTTAATGCCTAAATGGACATTGAATTGCAAAACATTACTTTAGCAAATCCATTTTATTTAATATAAAAAAGGCATTATTGAAACCTGTCTAAATCACACAAGTGTGGAAACATTTAAAAAAATCCTCTATTCAAAATTTTATAGTTTTGCAAAAAAAAAACTTTAATTTAAATGCTATATCTTTTCTCAAATCCTCTTTATCTAATGAAATTTTGTCTGTTGTTATTTTGTTTTAAATGAGTCTCAAATATTGGAATCATTTTTGGTTTGTTTTTCATAAAGGCTAACAGACATCTAAGGTCATCAATAAAGAATGTTGATATACTTATATAAGCAAGACTTGAAGCATTCTTATTTATTGAATTATTGTATTTAGTTGAGAATTTATTTGCACCATTTATGCTTGAGTTCATTATAAGAAAGATTTAAATATGGCAAAAGTGTTTTGCAAACTTGTATAACATTAATTGCCTGTTTCTGACATAAGATAAATGTAGCTATTATTAATTACATTTAGTATGGATCTATTTATTGCAAGAATTGCATTGTATTATTTTGTAATTACTTAACACAGATTAATGACAAATGCCACAAGGTAAACTTGACATCCTATATAATATATGGTCATTCCATATATTAGATGAGCCAATTATTTGAAAATTTCCTAAGTGGCTATCTCAGATTTTTTTGAAATTTACACCTGTAGATTTTGTGGTAAAAGAATTTCTCAAAAATTTCAACTCATTATCTTAAAACATTCTAAAATTATGTTAATTTAAAAATTAATGTCTTATTTCGAGTTGTTTATTTTCTTTTTCATAAAAAGTCTATTTTTTAAATCCATATAAATAAAAAACCAACTATCTTAAATACTTAAAAATCAATTTGATTGCAGTAATCTACCTCGACCCTTAAAGAAGAAAAAATAATTATTTTACAAAAGTAATCATTTTTGGCAATCTTGTACTTAAAAGTTATAAAAAAATATTTGAAGAAAAACTTCAATATTAATAAAGCAAATGAAATCAGAATACACAAGCAAATGTGAAAATTATGTTATTTTGTGAGAATATAGGCGGTAGTCATCATTAATGATAAGTTTGGTAATATTGGATTCAAAACTATAGAAGTTACACCCTCCTAAAAAAGCCAATCTTGAAATTTTAAAGTTAGATCCATTTAAGAATTGAGAATTAACCAATAAATGTAACACTTGATGTGTCCAATAAATTTAACACTTGAAATTTTTAAGAATGTATCTTCAAAATAAGAAGAATACAGAAAAGATACAGAAAAAAAATTTAGGGATGTCTTTTAGCTGCTGTGATAACTTAAACTTTCTATCAAAGTAGGATTTTGAAAATCTTATCAGCCTTTTTGATTTTGTTAATATAGTCAATATCTTTATAATTGTTCATTTATTCTTTTTAAAACAAAAAATTTAAAAAATAAATTTTAAAATAAAAATATAGGTACATAAAGGCTTATATTTTTACAATATATGAATAAATTTGAAAAAAAAAATAAATAAAAAATAAACTCAAAAAAAGCCAAGATATAAATCTCAATTACAATAAAAGAATGTAAAAAATAAAATTATAAATAATAAATCTTGTTTTTAAAATTATAGTCTAAATCTTTTTGTTAAACATTTCAAAATTTAATGACATTTTTTCAAATTCTTGCTCAGAAATTTGACTTGTTAATTGACATTGTTCAACCAAACTATTTACTTTTGCTAAAACATTTCAGAATTTCTAATGAATTTAATACCTGTTATATTTTCAGTACACCATTTAAACATTTTATTGGCAGATAATATTTAGTTATTTTGAAGGCAAGTTCTTGCTACAAGTTGTTTTATGGTCCCACCAATGCCATCACATGAACTTTTTACAGTGACAAAAAAATGCCACTCTGTACATATATTCCATTGCCTTGAAATTGATGACATAGGTTGCTAAGAGTTTTATAGCTTTTTGTAATGGCTAGCTGCTCCATCACTAAAGTAATAACATAAGAACAAATTTGGCCAGACAATTTTTATATCTTTTAAAGCTCTAGCTAAAAATGCATTAACAGCATTAGCACCATGTTGCTAACAGTCAGGTTTTATGCTTTAATTTATTGGTTTGAGTTTATTTTCAGGTCTTTGTAGTAAATAACAATTGGATGTAGTGTTGCTTGGCTAGTATTCCAATGAAATCCTTGAACTGTGTCTTGTGCTACAAAACTATAATTTTCTGCAAAATCAAACAAAATAATAGTTTGGTTTTGTTGAATTTTTTTTTCAAAATTTGAAGGAGTAACAACTGTGGCTTTAAAATAAAATGGTGTGATCACAAGTTTTCAATTGTAGAAACAATTTTTTCAAGAAACTCTTCTAACAGAAGTTCTAAAGTAAGTTAACTAATAGCGTCCTCCTTTTTTAACCACTGTTTGTACAGCACTACATATTCATATACAAAACCATATTGATTATGATATCACTTATATTCTGTTTTGAGTTTTCCACATTAGGGCAGTTATCACAACTATGAAGCATACAGCTACGATTCTCAATGTCACATGCTGTTTTTAATAAAAGTTCTTTATATTCAATGTTACTGGAAATCAACTTTGAATTTTGTACTTGACAAATACAAACTAAATGCACACTAGATGCACTATCTACTGTGACAAATCATTTCAAACAAAGCTAACAATACTTTGAAAATTCTAAATGTAGCTTTTTTAGATTTACAAATAATAATGACTTTTGAATATGTTGTTTTTGACCATCAATTTTAACTGACACAAATTCAGGACAAAATAGCAGGACAAATTCAAGAATAATCTTCACTCTGATAAAAATTCTTGACATTTGTTTTAAATGCTTATGATATCTTATTTCAAGTAATTTTTTTACACTCTCCTAAGATTGTCCAACTGTTTGGTGTTATTGTTAATAGATTTTTTTTTTTTTTTTGATGTTGATGTTAATAGGTTTATTCTGTTTGATTTAGAAATTTTTTACTTAATGGCTTCACAAAATAAATCTTGGTCTGTCGATTTTTTTTGAAATTTTCATTGTTTATTGAGCAATTAATAAAAATTTCATTATAAGAAATTCGGCAAGAATTTGAAACCTCCTTTAACTTTTTTTTTTTACGTAACTGGGTCTGTCTTGAATAGACACTGATTGAAATGGAGAACAACCCAACATCCTAAATGTTTTATTTGCATTTTTAGAATCAGTTGTAATTTATGATGTTTTGGTTTCATCATCAATCCTTTGTCTATCATATAGCATAACTTCATTCTTAAAGCAGTTTCTTCCATGATTGACTGAAGGGGTTCTAAAAAAAAGAAAACCAATCTATACAATTTTTACAAATTTTATCAAAAATATAAAACATTGAATAAAAATAAAACTTTGTAAACACATCAATCACAATTTTTTTTTTGACATTATCATAACGCAATGACAAAAAAATAATTTTTAAATTTAAAGATATTCTCAGAAAAATTTTTTTGTAAGATTTTCAACAAATACTTTCTAAATGCTTTAGTTTTATGAAATTAAATGGGTCACAACTAGTAAGTGACCGGTTTTTTTCTTGCACATCAAAAAAACTTATAACTCTTACCCCTTTTCATGTTTTTCTTTTTTATACAACATACAATTTTTCAAGTCTTCAGTTAACCGTTCCTAGCTTTTTAACCTATCCTCTATTTTAAAGTAACTCATAACTTAATTGTGGTTGCTTGCAACCTTGTTGGAAATAAATTAGAGTTTAAAAATATATAAATGTATGCCAGTGTTTAATAAATAGTAAATGTAGGTATAGAATTATAATATGTAAGCATGTATATTATAATAATTTTTTCTAGCTCCGGGTATTAACCCCTGCTAAAAGTCTCTTTTTAAGCCGGCTCCCTGGTCACTTTCTAGTCATAGCAATACCTATGTGTAGTTTCATAACTTGCAAGGAACATCTTTTCATAATGAAAACATATAGAACTACAGTCATTAAAGTCATTTTATTTATTACATCTTTTTTTTTCTTTTGCAAAGCATTGAATAACTCTTTTGCCAACCATTTGAGTAAACAAAGTTTTACGAGAATCAAGGTTTAATAAAACTCTGATATTACTCATTCAAGTGTTATTCTTTTTAACTCTTAGTTTTAAGATGTTGATCCGTTTTAGACATATTGGTTATATAAAAAGTTCAAAATGACCGATTTTGATTTTCAAAATCCTATTTTAATAGAAAGTTTAAGTTCAGATATTTTAGATGCTACAAAACATCCCAAAATTATTTTTTTCTGTATTTCTTCTAGTTTTTAAGATTCCTAAAAATTTCAAGTGTTAAATTTACTGAACACCTAGAATTTCCAGTTCATAAATAGACCTCATTTTAACATTTTAAGGCTGGAGGCTTTTTTAGAGGAATCTATCTTCTATAATTTTGAATCCAATATTACAAAGCTTATCATGAATAATTACTACCACCTATATTCTCACAAAATAACATAATTTTCACATTTGCTTTGTTAATATTAAAAATTTTTCTTTACAGTTTTTTTTTTTATAACTTTGAAGTCCAAGATGGGCTAAAATAAAAACTTGAGAAAAAATTAGTTTTTATTTATAAGGACTTGAAAATAAGACTTTTTTGGAAAAAATAATAGGCTAAGACATTCATTTTTGCCAAAATTTTAGAATGTTTAAAGGTAATGAAAATTTTAGAGAAATCTTTTTTTTTTATAAAACCTATAAGTAGTGTATATTTCAAGAAAATCTGAAATCACCCAGGACGGTATTGCTCATTTTATACGGAATGACTGTGTAGAAGTAACTAATGTAGAAATAATTACTTCAGTAATTAATAAGTTGATTCTACCACCTGCATATATAGTAAAATCATAGTATGGATAGTTTTTGAGAATTTAATTAAAGTTAATTGATCATTTTTATCACTTATTTCCTTAAACAGTAATTTGATGAATAAATATAATGACAAAAACCAAAACAATAAATAAAAATGAAAATAAATAAAATGACAAAAATCAAATTGATAGTTGGTATCAATTTGATTTTTGTCAGGTTGTTTACATTGAGACAGTACCTTACGTTTGAAAAAGAGTAGCATTAAATATAATCAGATTTTATCATTTTTATCTTTATCAAGAATTTCTTGTTTACTTTGCATTTAGGTTATGTAGGTTTCAATTTTGTTCAAAACCATAACTTTATTTTTATGTATTATAAGTAATTATAAACTTAAAAAAACCTTATCAAATCTTATAAACATTAAAGTTGTAAATCAAATATTTATGTGCTTGGAGTAAACTAACCTTAATATTACTAACAAATAAATAGAAAATTTTGATTTGTTAAAAAAATTTACTACATTCTTAGCAGTACTACAAAATATTGTTAAAAAAGAAACGTAATTTTTTTGAAGCCAGTTTGTTAACAGATTTTAATGTTCCTTAAATGAAAATTGTTATTGCTTGTAATAGAAGATTGTTTAGAACTATACATTGTTTTTTTCTTTTATTCTTATGTGAGTTTTGTGTTCTTTTGTTTACAAAAATTTTTTTTTTTGAAGATAAGAAGATTTGAACTTGAAGATATATTTTCAGATAAAAGATATATTTTTCAGATATATAAACAAATACCATAATGGTATCTTCATTTTATGAGATATATGGTTTAAAGCAAAAATATAAGTTATGGGCTTTTGTGCCAGCAAGATTGTTAGTGGTGTTAAAGTAATGCCAATCAGTGTGACGACCACAATTATTTGTAAAAGTTTTATTGAAACAGTCAGGTGGTGGGGAGGATTTTTTATGTTTAATATTTTGGGTTACTTTAGGCATAATTTATATTTTAAAGAGAACTTGATTCATTCATAGACACAGTTGCAAACTTGACCCCAGCAAAATTATAAGATTTAGCAGAGGTTGATAGCTGGGGCTAGAAAAAAAAATTTATAATACTTAATATATTATAATTTTATGATTACGTTTTATGTTAACATTTATTATTTATTAAATACTGGCATACATTTATATATTTTTAAACTCTAGTTTATTTCCAACTAGATAGCAAGCAACCACTATAAGTTATGAGTTTCTTTAAAGTACTAGGAAACATGTAACTGAAGACTTAAAAAGTTGTAGGTTGTATAAAAAAGGAAAACATGAAGATGAGTAAGAGTTATAAGGTTTTTTTGATGTTTAAGGAAAAAAACTGGATTAATAAAATTTTTTTAGCAGGACAGATACAGTAAAAGGATGCTACTTGTTGAATACAAAGCCAAACATTCTTGTTTGGCTTTTTTTGAGTTTTGGTTTATTGTTACAGAGATGATAGCTTGTTTGAGCATTAATCATGATTTTATTTGTAGAAAAAAAAAAGAAATTTTTTTTTCCACTTTTCAATAATAGAGAGTGGCTCAAGTTTGGCAGAAAATGCAGGTCTAATTACATTTACAATGTGCTTTTAAATTTGGTCTGAGAGTAAATGGGTTGTTATTCATCATTCATCCAATATAGGAATGCTAATAGTATTGCAATATTTTTTTGCAGTAAATTAATGAGTTTTGTTGTCTAACAAAATTTGTGGAAGTCTGGAATTTAAATCCATAAACCACTGGTAGCCTTAGGCTGCTACAGAAGAGAAATCAGGTTTAAAATTGGCTGCTTGTTCTAAGCAACCAAAAAGTAAAGGTTTTTTTTCAGGACAAGAGTATCAATTTGAGTCGTCAGCAAATAGAACCATTTTAGATTTCATGAAGATTGTTATTGTAGATAAGAAACAATACAGGAGCAAAGATAGAACTTTGTGGTGTCGGTAAAGCTATTTGAAATAAAGAAGAGGGTAGGTCTTCAAGAATAACTTTACAAAAATAACTTTACTAATGCAGTTAGAAAGAAATAATTTAATAACCTCAAAACCATTATATAAAGAAACTAATCACTTTGTAAAGACTTGTAGGTAGTAAGAGAGTATTGTAGGTAGTAAGAGAGGTCAAAGTGTTTTCTAGAGTTTTGAAAAATTGGAACCACTTTAAAAAATGTGGAAAATTTAGCACCCAAAAAAACTTGGCAAAATTTGAAGAGAGTTCTGGAGAATGTTTTTAAAAGTATGATGCAAATCTATTCTGGACTAAATGAAGAGAAGTAATAAAAGCTTCCAAACCTTAATTCCAGAAGGAATATAAGCTTTCAAGATGCACTTTATGCATATATGTTGTGGATATAAACAAATATGTTTATATAGTGTTTATATAGTATAGTCGTTTCCAAAAGAGATGATGATCAGATGGATGCGTGGTGTGACTCTTGCAAGACAAGAAAAGGAGGCATAATCTTAGATAGATTAGAAAAAACATTGGTTAGAAAAGAATAAAATAATTCAGGTATCTGCATGTAGAGAGGCAGCTGCTTCAATAGAAAATAGTAGTGGTAGAAGAAAACTTGAAGAGAATGCCTTACCTATTGTATGAATGAGCTTTAGTTAAGAAAAAAAAAATGCTCTAGATTGTTTATATTAGAGAAACAGCATAAAAGAGGAAGGCTAAAGCCTGATGATGATTATTAATAATAATGATGATATTGATGATGATTATCATCATGATCATAATGATCATCATTATTTCAGGAGTTTTATTACACCATTGTGTTGACTTTCCCCAGATGAAAAGGTTAATGACATAACTCCAAGAAGATGGGACTCACTATCGATAGTTGCCAGAACAGCAAGTCTATCATGATTTAATTTTTTTCTATTATTAATTTCATAAAGTGTCTTTCCGTAAAAATGTATAATGCATGGGAGAAGCTTGGATGCTAAAATCAACATCTTTTTTAGCAATAATTGCCATTTCATGAGATGTTTGTTGCATCTTTCTAAAAGCTGTTGACCTTCTGCAATTTCATTTGTAAGATCAACCCCAAAACTATCAAGGATTGCAGTAGTAATTTTTGTCAAAACGTTAGGAGATATATCAGTAATTGTGGCAATTAGAGCAGTGTTACCAGAAATAATATCTTTTGGGATCTCAGGTTTTATTCGACTACTTGACTCTATAAAACTCTAATATCCTGGGTCAAAATCCAAATCAAGAGATAAATCATTGCTGGTGTCCATACTAAATTCCAAATCTGAACTTACTTCTACTGATTTAGCAGCATTTTTTATAGATGGATTTCTCTTTCTTGTATTCTCCAAAATCTAAACAAAATGCATTATAAAATAAAAATTAATGAACCCAAAATAAAAACCAATAAAAAATTTATTAAAAAGCATTTACTGATTTAAAGCGTTGTGTTGTAAAATATCTATTCCAGCCGGCACACTATGTGTTGCTCAAATAGTAAATGAGGAAATAGGCTTATAAATAAAGAGAAATTCGACATATTGAACTGATTTTTTTACAAGACATCAGGTTTTTGTTTCTGTTCATCCGGACTTTAGACTAATCTGGAAAACTACATTAATCCAGATAATTCTTTTAAAAATCGAAAGCGTGGATATTTAGAATTTTGCGAATTATATTAGAAACACGATTAATAATAAACAATGTCGTGGAATATAACAAATTGACTATGATCTGATTCTTTGCTCTTTGGTTATTTAAAAGTTACTTAACAATCTATTCTAATAGATGTTTTTAATTACTTGTGGCTATTAAAATAGCCGTATTTTATAACTCATTATAGAACAGCACATCAGTTCTTCAATTAGTTCATGCTCCTTCCTTTATACTTTCTAGAATAGTTAATCACTTGTTAAAATTTCTTAAACTTGTTTTTAAAAACTAAACAAAAAAACTTAACTTAGGATTGTTATTATAAAAAAAAATTAAAAGATTGCCTAACTAACCAGAAAATAAATAAATTAATTAAAATTAATAAAAACTGTTACCAATATTACTAATAAAGTTATTTATTTTAAACAATTATCAGAACAACTGCCACTTTGCTTTCTTAAACAATTTTGCTGTTACTCATTTTTTATTCATTTTGTTTGTTTTTTTTTGCAATAGAGGTATATATCAGATGTCATAAACAAAAAATTAGCTGTATCTCTAGTGTTTTCTGCAGAAGAGGTTAGACGAACTTGACCAATTTGTGCAGTTTTGTTTTCGTTATTTTTGGCTTCAATAGCACTCTCAGACAAAGAACCTTTTGGATACTTAAAATACATTATAAAAGAAATACCATGAAGTATCATTCTATGCACAGATTGTGACATAAGTATAGTTTTGAAAATTGTATCATTAGTTATGAGCGCAAATAGATGCTCAGATTTCTGTTTAAAAGTCTTTATATCTGGTCTTGTCATTGGGCTATTCATATCAATGAGCAAATTTCGAAACAACTTAATCATTCTGATATCTAAATTTAAAATTCTCCCAGACACTATCGGATTATTAAAAAATTTGCAAGCAACATTTCTAGTATTGGTTGTGCCACTTCCTTTTCTGACAAAAGGAACCCTTATTTTCAATTGTATCTTGAATAAATGTTGGAATTTTTTTTTGTTTTCAATAAATTCTATACTCTTTTGTGATGGAATATTTCTTCCTTGTTTTACTGCTGGGAGTTTTCAAGCATTATTAAAAACCCACTCTGTGTAGCATATCCATAAATGAAGACTGCAAATTCCAAGTTTCAAAACTTGCTTCCCTAAATTTTTATTTTATTTTTTAAATAATTTTTAAATTAAACTCCTTAGAATTTGACAAACATGGCAGGACTGAGATGAAATTCTTTTCTTAAGCATATTGGATACATATTTAATAAGCATATTTTCTTAAGCATTGTTTTGCCATCATTCATTGTGGTGTAAATAGTTGACAAACTAGACTTTATTACCAAAATATTTTCATCTAGTTAAAATTCAATATTAGTTAATAAATAAATTTCATTTTTTAAATGTTCAAATTTTTCCTGAATAAAATCAGCAGTCTCTTTTGCAAAAGAAAAAAGATGACGGGTGGCATTACTGCAGTTTCATTATATTCAATATGTTCTGGATATGTCAATTTTTTGTATTATTTCAACTTAGTTAAACTTGGAGGTTTAACTATTTTGAAACAATATAATTCAAACATGACGATTATGAGTCACTATACTTTTAAATTTAGTTTTTTATTTTCTGTCTGTAAGTTTTTTATTTTATTTTCTATCTGTAAGTTTTAAATTACAAAGAACTTGCAATGATAAATTTTAACCATATAAATTAGTCCAATCATCAGTATAAAGATTAGATTTAAATCTTTTGGCATGTTCTTCTACTTCTCGTTCTCTAAGACTATCTGTTCTTTTACGCTTCATCCATCGCTTCATCAGACTATCTGTTCTTTTACGCTTCATCCATCGCTTGATTCAATCATCATCGTTTGTAAGCTTTATAAAAAACTGTCTAGGTTTTAGTGTGCAAGATATATTTATTGCTGGTGATCTAGATGCTTTCCAGGGTACACTATAAATAAAAAAATACATTGAAACATAGATACAGCACTTACTAAACTGTCAAAATGACAGTTTTGTAAAATAATGTATAAAAAATTTTGTGTGTATATATATATATATATATATATATATATATATATATATATATGTAATATCCATAACTTATTTAATAATAACAAATTAATATAGAACATATTATACTCACAAGAGATATTTGCATTGTTAAATTTGAACTAAAAAATTTTTGTATTAAATTAAATGCTAGACTTTTAAAAACTTTGAAATTCACTGTGCAACCAGCGTAAAGAGATAAAACCTTGGAATGCAAAAAAATGGCACATGCAGAAATATTTTTACTTGTAAAAATATGCCTAGGAGGAAAATCATCAGCCAAAAGTTTGCTAAGATTGAAAGTAACAATATTAAAACAATTTTCAAACCACGCTTAAAAAAATCTTCAAACTTAGTAGTTTTAACTCTGAAGTTAAGACTAAGAACAAATGTACCATCCACAATCCAGTATTGTTTTTCATACTTGACAAAAACTGTAATTTAATATTTCGGTTTTCAATAAAATTCACATTTGAATTGATTTTATAACATGTTACTACAGAGGTAACAGTAAATTTTTTAATTTAAAACTTAATTTGTTTCAGAAAATTTATATAAAATAAAAAACTGGCTACTTCTATAGTAACATGGTCAAATCAATCAGACTTTAAGGACACACAAAAGCAATGAACCACACATTTTTTTTCTTTTCTTTGTTTTTAATTTACAAAATGTATTATTTATTAAATAATATGCAAAAATAGTTAAGAAATTTAAAAATTATCATATGTAATAAAATGATTTAGTGAAACCTGTTTTTTTTTTACCCATGAAAATCCCGCACTTAAAAAAAACAAATTTTTCTAAACTTTTTTTTTTTTAATTTTTATTTGTTTAAATTTTTGTATTTTTATATTCAATTTTGAGACAAATAAAACTTTTTTTTTTTTTTTTTTAATGATTATGATGACGATGATGATGATGATGATGATGATGATGATGATGATGATGATGATGATGATGATGATGATGATGATGACGATAATGATGGTGATGATGATGATGATGATGATGAATTATTTATATTTAGATACATCAGAGGTGTGCACAGCACTGAAAAAATATTATCGTGAAAATTATAGAAAAATAAATGAAATTCAACCACCATTAAAAGTACCTGCAAGTGTTGATCTAATGAATAACTTTGTTGATCTATGTATCGTTGATGCAGTTAATACTCAAATGGATGTTGTTTTTAATTTTGAGCGAAAAAATTTTCTTGAAAAGCAAATGAACTATACACCTATTTCATATAGTGAAATTTTTATGAAAGAAAAATCTGTAATATTAATATCTGGAATAGCTGGTATAGGAAAAACATGGTTGCTTCGAAAATGTTTGCTAGATTGGTCAAACAATTTAATTTGGAAAAATGTTGAACTTGTATTTTATTTGGAATGCAGAAAGCTTAATCAATATCAAAATATTTCTAATATTAATGAATTACTAAATGTTTTCTACAAAAATATTATAAATGATTTTGATATTAGTACTCATTCTACGCTGTTTATAATTGATGGATTAGATGAGTTTAAATATTTACATGAACTAATAAATTGCAGTTTAAGTTGTAACTATCCAATTGTTAATGTTTTAACAGAAATTCAAAAATATAAATATGTAGTTGCTGGTAGAGTTTATGCAATTGATCAGTATCAAAGTATATCTACAGAGGATTGTGATAAGATAAACATTCAAATTATGGGATTTAATGAAGATGGAATAAATAATTATATAAAAAATAATGTTTTAGAGGAAAAAAAAGATGTTGTAAAAGCAAATTTGAAGGAATCTGCAATTGCAAAATCAATGTCATCTGTTCCATTTTATTTATCTTTTATGTGTAAGATTATTAGTATTTCAAAAAATTTATACAAAAATACTTTTTTAACAATGACAGACTTGTATGCAAATATTTTTTTACACTTTTTGCAAAAACACATTATCAAAAATAATGAATCGATTTCTCAATTCATGGAAAACAATTTCAATAAAAAATATGTTTTAAACATTTGTAAAATTGCGTATCAATTGTTTGTTGAAAATAAAGTAATTTTTTCCAAAGAAGACATTCAAACTTTCATCATTGACTTTGATAAAAATGAAGAAACTTTTTTTGGATTTATTGAAAGGATTGAAACAAGTCTAGGTGAATATATTTATCAATTTGCACATTTGACAATAATGGAGTTTTGTGCATCTATATATGCATTAAATTGTTTAAGTAGTGAAGAGATTGTGACCAATGAAAAGCTGAAGAGTTGTTTATCAATGATTTGTGGTTTAACCAATAAAAATCAAAATAGTTCCTTAAAGTTTCTTGTTAACCTGAATCCTTTAAAAAAAACTTGTGAAGATTCTTTATTTTTGTTTTCTATTTTTGGTAAGTCTATAATACTTTATTGCATTATTGTAAATTATTTTTTATAAAATCTATTTATCAAAAGTGCAAGTTTATTAAAATCAAAAGTTTATAAACATTAAAGTTTTTTAAAGCTGTTTTTATCATTCCTTCTTTAAAGGATAGACTCTATTTTTTTGTATTTAGTATGTTTGACAATATTTGGCAAGATTTTAAGAGAAAATTAAAATAAATAATATTTTATAAGAAAATATAACAAATATACATATCAGTTTTGATTACAAGTGAATTCATCTGTGTTAGCCATTACACATCTAATACAGTAAGAGAGATAATTATCTGAACAAAATTAAAAAAAAAAACAAGTAAACTTTGACAACTAATTTCAGAAGAAAAATGAGTTAAAATAAATAAAAGATTTATGATTGTTATAAATTAATCATGTTTTTTTTTAAATAAATGCCAGTTTAATCAAGAATTCATAACTTAAAAATTAAAATATTTCACAACTTAAAAATTAAAATAGTTACATTTATGTGCTAAAAACTTAATGATGCATTTAAATTATGCATTTTTTTTAACTTTAAATAAGTGTCCAAACCAAATTTTATTTATTAAACATTTCTTAAGTAATTAAATTTTTTGACTTTTTAATATTGAGTCAGACCATCTTTAGCGTTTAAGACTTCTGCTAGTCGATTTTGCATTGGTTCAACTAATTTCTTTGTCATATCTGGATTGATTCAAGTCCAAGCTATTAGGAACACGATTATTTTCTCTTTGTTTTGTTTTGAAATTGCTACTTTTTTGATCCAGAATTGTCCATTGAATTGCTCGTTCAATTGCAATAAAATCTGGACTTTGAGTCGGCTAATCAAGTATAAAAAACACTAATTAAGTTGGCTAATCAAGTATAAAAAACACTTTTACTTTCTTTAACGTATGCTTAGTGTTGTTGTCTTGTCTATGCAAATTCAAACATTTTTTTACTTTTTTATCAGATTACTGATGGTTCCTTATGCTGTTTCAGTTGCTTTTTTTCATCAACCTAAATGTTTTACCTTGTCATTTAAAACATTGATTAAATTTGCTTTCAGAACATAACATTTATCAAAATTATTTTTTTATCTTCTGAGAAATTAAAGTTTATCTTCATAATAAAATTTTCTGTTAGGATATTTGTTTCTTTTAAATATTGGGTCAAGTAAAATGGACACTTTTTATGTCTTAAATTAAAAAATATTGGAACAAGCTACAAAGTTGATTTTTTTTTTAATTGAATGCTTATTAAGTCTAGAACAAAAATACATAAATAGAAAAAAATATTTCAGTACAATAATTTTTTAACTTTTTATAATCGATTTGAGAGGCTAATTAGGAAATTTTAATTAAGCATGCAAAATTGTATCACGCACTTGTTGCTGTTTTGTTGCCATTTTAAATAGTAATATAAAAAAATATAAAAAATATTTTCTTAGTATGGAGTATAAAGGAAAGCATGAATGATGCGTTTTCATATTTCATGAATAAAACATTGCTTTTCATCATAACATGGAACAGTTTTAAGTTAATTATTTTATTATTTCTAATGATTGTTTAATTAAACTCACTTAATTTATATTATAAAAGTGCATTATACATATTATTTTTATTTATATTATCAAATATAAATCATTGATTTGAAATATTTAGAGTTGTGTAGTAGAGTGCCAAGCCTTGTGGTACTCCAAATAACTTGCTAGTCAGATTAAAAAAGTGACATGATTTGACTTGCTTCTAAGCCTAATGGCTACGATCAAGTGAAGTATCTGCTTTTATTTGAGTTCTTACATCATTTTGATTGGTTATGATCTGCTGTAACATGGTATTTAGACTTGGATTCATTTCAATTAGTCACATCTAAAGACTGTGAAAAAATGACTTCATTGAGCCTAAACTTTGATTTTATGACATGATTTAACAAAAGAAAATTTGTATTTAGTGAGAAAATACAAAAAAAGTTTAATTTTTTCATTTATATTGTCTGATAATAAACAACAATTACATATTAAGTAGATAAATACAGTAAAAAATCATTTGAAATAAGCTTCAGAAATAAATAGTTTACTAGATTTGGAAGTTTATTTTTTGATTTGTTGTCTATGAATTATCAACACTGTTTTTATAAAATTTAATAATAAACCACTAAAGTAATAGTGACTAGCATTGTTATTTATAATTTTTTAAAGTAAACAAGAATAATGTAACAACATGCATATGATTGTATATAAATGCGTTAAATGTGGTAATAAGATACATAAAAAAAAACAGGATAAAGAAAATTATTTATAAAGGATTTTATTTTTTGTTCATAAATACTAAAAATGGCAATCCTTTATATAGAGTGCTGTATATAGAATCTGTTTATAGAATTTGTATAATCTCTTTTTTTATTTATTTTAATTTTTTCATTTCTTTTATTATTCTATTTAATTATTATTATTATTTTTTTTTTTGATAATATTAGTGGCCAAGCACAGAATTAAATGGTATATAGCCTCGTGTTGAAATCCAGCCAAAATTAGATTATAGGCCCTTATCAAACTCTTTTTATTATATAAATTGCGTTTTTGAAACCCTTTTAGACAAAGTTATGAAGTAGTCTATCCCATAATTTTTTTTCATTTGCAATTGGTTGCATCACAGAGCACCACAGAAGAGCATTTAACTTAAAAGTTTGCAAACCACAGATTAGTGAAGGATCTAGCATTTTTTGGTGTTTGAGATAATGCTGAGAGATCTCTCAGATTCATAAAAGTTTAAAATTTAAATTAACATATAAAGTTTAAAAAAAATACTTAAAGCAGCCGTGGCGCAGTGGTAGTGCACTTGCCTCAGAAACATAAGATCCGTGGTTCAAACCCTACCTCTGGGCAAGTTTTGCGACATCGGTAGGGAAGGAGGCGTGAACTTCCCATTAAATGCTCTTCCGCCGTGCTCTGTGATAAGACCGTAAGGACTTCTTGGAGCACCTTAATCAAATAAAAAAATAATAATTTCCTCCAATTTGAGGGGGTTACAAATTTTATATGGTTATAATTTTTATAAACGCTTCAAAATTGTAAAACAATACTTAAAATTTTTCGATGAATATAAATTTAGTTATGAATAGCAAAAAAATTATTTCATCACGTTGTTGCTCTCACATTTGAGGCAGGGGGGGATAAAATTTTAGAGCTTATTTGCTCCCGGCCTCCAATCATTGCCACTTTTTAAAAAGCATCATGATTTGACATGAGTATAAACATACGAATGCTTGGATTTTGTTTTATGTTGATGTTCAATCTGGAACACCAAATTCATATTAATGAAATATGTAAAATATAGTTTTTAAATGTACTTTTAAGGTTCAGAGTCTGCAGTTAGGAATCAAATCAAAATTCAAATTATTAAAATATCCTACCCTGTAACTATTATGATGGCAAGGCAAAATCTGCTACTCAGAGGCTCTTGTGAAAAAGTCTATCAAGATAATAAAGGGAAGTTTCTAAAAATTTTTAAACTTTTGGCTGAATTTGATCTAGTTATGGAAAAACATCTGTTGAGAAAAAAAAACAAATTCTGTGCACCATCTAACAAAAGATATTCAAAATGAAATCATTGACTTGATTAGCAAATCCATTAAATTTTAAACTAGCTCAAATCTTTGTGTATTTTTCAATTATTGTTAATTGTACGCCAGACATTAGTCACCAGGCGCAAATGTCAATGCTGGTTCGATATGTTGATGCAGAGGATAAGAACAAAATTCATTTTAATGAAAGTTTTCTTGGATATTACTTAATTGAAGGTTCGACAGGACTTGAAAAATCAAATGAGATATTTGACTCTTGCAAAAAATAATTTGTCAGTGGAAAACATAAGAGGTCAGAGCAGACAATCATGCAAATATGAAAGGCATAAAAAATGGTGTTTTATTCAACAGGCTTTTATTCTTCAAAAAAACAGCCAAACGGTTTATATTCACACATTAAATCTGGTAGTTATTGATTCTGTGAGATGTTCACCTTAAGTTGTTATGTTTTTTTTATATAATTGATCAAGTTTACAATTTTTATTTCTGCTTCAACAAAAAGATTTTGCAATCAAAGTTTCCATCTTTAACAGTTAAATAGTTAAGTGATACAAAATGGGAAAGAAAAAACTCTTCGATTTGAAATGCCAAAAATTTTGAAATTTGCAAAATTGCAAAAATTACAGCAGAGTCTATTGCTTTAAAATTAACATGCTCCGATTTTTTGTGTTCGATCATAATTTGGCATTAAGTTTTATTCAAAATTAATTTAAATAGCAATTAACTTCAATCAGCTTCAATTAATATTTTAAAGGCTTTAAAAGCAATGGAAAGAATGATTAATTTTTTTTTATAGAAATATACAAACAGGAAAAATTTGATTCTGTTGTGTGTATTGCTCAAGAACTTGCTTCTTTTTTAAAGGTAGAAGAAAGTTTTGCAGCAGAATCTGAGTCTATAGTAAGAAAAAAAAAGAAGTTCTTTGATGACCCGAACAAAACTTTGAAAAACAGTCCAAAAGGAAAGTATAAAAAAGATATTTTTAATAAAATATGAAATTTTTTTTTTTTTTTAATTATTTACCTCTACAAGGCCCGAGGGGGCCACTAAGTCGAGGAGGCTAATTATTATTATTATTATTATTTTTTTGTAAATCCTGTTACAACCCTCTCTCAACTCTTTAACTCCGAAACACGAACCTTGACAAGCAAGGCCGCTGCGCAGAAAAATTAAATTAAGAGCGGTACTTTCAGGGACGTCGTGGTAGTCAAACTCCGAACCTCTCGCTTACAAAGCGAGCACTCTTACCACTACACCACTACTGCATGTGCTATACCAAATGTGCTACTATTGCAATAGAAGATAGGTTTAATGGTTTTAATGCTAGAATTGCACCTTTTAGCTTTTTAGTTGATGTTAAAAAGCTCATAACAGTTAAGGAAGATGATCTGAAAATTAAAAAAAAATGATATTTTTGGCAAAGAAATAACCTTTGAATTAATGCTCTTAAAGTTTGGGTTCTGAAAAGGCAATAAAATATTTGCACACAAATGATTTGAATGAAATCTACGCAAATGTATCTATTTCATTGAAAATTCTTCTCACATTACCACTAACAGTAACTATAAAGGTGGTTGAAAATTATTTTTTTAACCACCTTTGGAATGTCCAGCACTGGGCCTGGTAAGGCTATTATGTACTTAATTATGTGTGCACATAAATGAGAGGCAAACTTAGCAAATAGTAACTTTGCTATGAATGTATATATGATTTCTATGAAAGTAAAAACGGATAATTAGGAAGAATCCAAAATGATGCAAAGTAGAGGACTTAGTAAGTGTTTTGTAAGATGATGACTCAGTAACAGTGTTGTCAGAGGACTTGGTAAGAGGTTTGTTATTCATCAGCATCAGAATATCCTCAATAATGCAATAAAAATTGGCAGAAAAAAATGACAGTTTTTAAATGAGTTGTTTTTATAAAAATGATTAATAAAATGATTATATTTAGAAATGGAAGATTCACAAGTAAAAATAAAACCTTCGACTCCTACCTGAATCCAAAAGATTGTTAAGGAGGCCCATTTTTCAGTATTAAGATGAAAAATATCTGCTGAAGTACCATTACAGAACACATAGTTGACTTAATGAGTCACATAGTTGACTTAATGAGTAGAAGATAAAAAAAAAACACAAAAGCAGTGACAACAGTTATTAAATTAAAAAAATACCCATAACATACCCTAACCCTAACCCTGATGACACCTGACAGCCAAATAAATTTTATAAAAATTTTTATGGCTGTCACAGTGGCCCTCAACAAATTCGAAATTAAAAAAAATGTCAACGGAAACTGTTTGCGGACACATTTTGAACTTTGTCCAAGAATTTTAATCAATTTTTACATTAGTAATCAATTTAATAAAATGTTTTCATACTGTCAACAGTGAAGTGCAAAACTTTGAATTTTTATATAAATTTTTATTTATCATCTTATTATTACTTCAGTTTTTCTGCGTATTTTTAAAGTTATTACTAACTTGCAATGAGCAATAGAACCACACCTCTGCATAGTTTAAATCTACTGTCATCGAATAGTTCAAATTTACTGTCATGGAATAGTTTAAATCCACTGTCTGTGAATAATTTAAGTCTACTGTCATCGACTAGTTTAAGTCTACTCTCATTGAATCGTTTAACTCTGCTGCTAAGTGTATTAGATTAAAAGCAGTATTGCATTATTTTAAAAAATATTTTTATATTAAATGTTGAAAAAAAAATTAATTTAAAATAGCAAATAAAAAAAAAAAAGTATTCTAATTTTAACTAAATTTTACAACAGCTCACACAAACTCTCCACATATGATTACTGATTATATTAGTTTAATATCGTAACTTCATTTTATGTCCATTAGATAATTTTATACTGAATAAAACTATCTATGGATTGATTCTTTTAGTTTACAATTTTGTGTTTTTATATGGTTACTATGTTATATGTTGATTGTTAAATCGATAATAATATATAAATAACAAAACAATAAATTTAATTCAAATTAAAAAATTTTGATTTAAGTTTTTATGGGGAATTTTCGCCGATGTAAAAAGAGTTAAATATTTATATTACTTGATAAAATTTATTATTTAAAATGAATTCATTAAAAAAATATTTTTTTCATTTAAATATACAAAATATTCTAACAAATATAAAACTTTATTTATTTCATGTGTTTTGCCTGATTTTTTTAACCTAGTAATGGGCATTTACTTATTTGTAAAATCTCTCAAATGTCATGGGGGAATGGCGATTTTATTTTATTTAAATGTTATTATAATGCACTAACTTTGTTTCGGTTAATGTAGAAATGTCATGCAACAGTTGTAAAAATGTTTTGTACGATTAAGTTGTTGGTTTTTTTGTTTTTTTTGAAAGCCGCGATCGTTTTGTGTAATTATTTTTTTTGTACGCTAGAGAATGTTTTTGTATTAAAAGTCAATTGTTGCAAAACTGTGAAACATTTCAACAACTGAAACCAAAGAACTTGAAGATTAAAAAATTCAAGTTTTCACTAAACATTATTTATTTTTTAACACCTAACTAAAATTACTTTTTAACACCTATGTAACACCTCTTCAAAGTAATAAAAGGTGGAGCTTAGAGACCAATAAATAACGTATTAATAATGATCAACTTCATTTATTAATACATTAATTAATACAAAGTTATTTTTTGACACACTAATTTTATATTAATTGTATTTATTGTTTGTATTTGTCTTTTTTTATACGTCCGTAATGTTCACTAAACACCCAATTACAGATAAAAATTCTGAATATCAGAAAAGCAACAATTAAAACAGTGTTTTATAATCGTTTCATTTGTCTTGTCGTTACGTTTATTTAATTTAGGTAAATATTTTTTTGATATTTGTTATATGCGAGTTATTTTTAGCACTATTTGTTTGTTAATAGGTATTAATAAAGTAACTTATAATAATTTACAAATTTTTTCTGTTATTATAAAGTTTTAACTTATAGTTGGGATATACCGAATTCCGGCCGAATATTTTTTTTTCAGATCAATTGTGTAGGATAATAATTTGTTCACACAGCCTGTGTGACATGTCGTAAAAAAAAAAGTTTAATTACAGCCAGAAGCAAGTGGATCTAAAAGAAAAAATATCAGGCCGGAATTCTGGTACATCTATCTAATAGTGACTTTTAAATTACATCAAAGACGTTAATGAATCTTTTTATTGTCTTTTAATTATTTTATTGAAGAAAAAATATTTTTTTTTTTATTCATTTGTTTAACCATAAAATCAAAAATTGCAAATTTAATTATAATTTAAAAAGTTAGGTAAGGTGTCACTCATATAGTTAAAAACTAGTCAATGGAGTGACATCTTAATAAAATTCACAAATAAAATAAAAAAATATTAAAACAAGGGAATAATAAAGTAAACTACATTAATACAAGTATTAAAAAAGGAAGTAATAGGAGCAATATTTAAAAAGTTGGAATCAGAACAAAAATGTAAAGGAGTAAGGCTAATAAAAATGAAAAAAAAAAGAGAGAGGGAATGAGTTAAGACGAGTAAGAAAAAAATGATAAAACAAAAAATTTAATTACATAATTTCAGAAAGATAAAGTGACAGAAAATTTTTTCTGTCACTTTAAAGCAAAATAAAGGCAAGCTTTAATACAAAATAAATATATACATACACTACTATTTACAATATTAAAGTCTGTATTACGCATTATATAGATTAGTTAAACAAAAATGTATATCAAGATATAGAAAAAGTAACAGCAACTAAATTCACAGAGAAAAATGCAAAGAAATAAATACATTCAACATTTTTTATATACATAAATACACAACATATAAACAATGTACAAAATTAAATAAAATTGTTCTCTTTAATTTCTTTCCATTAAATATTGGTGGTAGAAAAAATTTTATTTCTTTTTAATTATTATCCATATTCAATGACTTTTTACTTTTAACTTTGTTTTTATTTGTTTCGGTTTTTTTTCTTGTCTTTTTTTTGTTTTTTTCTTTTATCAAAATCTTGTATTCTTGTTTATACACTTATTTTTTAAACTTTTATTATCAAAATGTTTTTGGAGTTACTTTTTTTTTTTTACTTTTTTTTTAATTAATTTTTTTTTAAACTTTTTTTATTTTTCACTTTTTTTATAATTTTTTTTTAATCTTCAAAATGATTATTTTAAGTTATCCAATGAAAATGTCAAAATTATTAATGAACATTTTATCAAGCTTTAAATTTGACTTATAGTCCTTTTATAAAAATGCTATCAAAGAATTTATCTTGAAAAGTCACAAAAAAAATTTTTTTAACGGTTGCGTTAGTTACAATAAACTACGATATCTGCAATACGGTTGTTTCGAATTTCATTTGTTTTCTTCGAATTTGTCAAAGGATTTTTTGTGTTCGATGATCGAGTTTTTAAATATATAAAATCTCATTTTGTTACGACTGTTTTTAATTAACACTGGTAACAGAACCTCTTAAGCTTAAAAAAGTCGTAAGTATACTTCAATATAAATTTATTATTTGTTTTTATTTAAAAATTTATTTCTTGAAACTAAATTTGAATTGTTGCAAAACAATAACTTACGACGATTATATGGAGTTGTTGATAACAAGCTTATGTTTATTTTTTTATTAAGTAAATTATATTATAAAAATACATAATAAAAAAATAATACAGTGACATTCTAGAATGTCACTGTATTATTTAGATGAAGTAAAACTTAGATTTACAAATTCACAAAATAAAAATGAAGTCTGTTGAAAATACAATAATTACTTTCTAGAATCTAGAAAGTAAATTAAAACAAAGATTTTGAAGTGGCATTTGTCTTTTTTGTTGCTAAAAACCAACCAATTTTTCCTCTTTGATATTTTCAATGAACTCAGCTAAAGGTGTCATTTTACTTAATTTGAAGGGTTAAAAAGCGCGAATTGAAAACTTTAATGTTAAATTTTTATTCTTTAACATTAGCCAATCATAAAACGGCAAAGTTATCGTTTCCAACTTTACCGAGTTCATTTAGGAACTTCACCGAATTAGGGTTGCGCCGTGTACAGGTCCTCCGTAACTAAATTTAAGCTTTAATTTTCATAATTAGTTAATTATTTAAGAAATTGTATTTTGAAACTTAATTCAAATTGGTACAAAACAATTTTTTGTATAGGTATCAAGCGTATCATTATTTTTTAATATATAAATTTATTTTATAAAGATACAAGAATTAACAAAACGTTTAATACTCCGAAAGCGTCTGTTACTCTAGCTTAAAAGTACAGTGAAATATCAAATATTTGACGTAAAAAATATATTTATAAAATGATTCTGTGAAATAAAGATTTTAACGACTTCTATTATTTATTTTTTTAAATATTTCTAAAACAAAAAGTTTTCAATTTATTATTATGAACAAAAAAACATTTTTTTTAGTTAGAAATTAAGAGATTCGTTGTTTGTTTTTGTTATTTTTTAACATTAAATTGATTTAAAAATTTGTTAATTGATATTTGTTAATTAGCTTTCATTCTGCTATTTAGTATACTATTTTGAAAAATTTGTCTTGAAAAATTCTTAGTATTTTTGTTCACTCTAATTAAACGGAGATTTCATCACATAATATATTTTATAAATAAAGTATACAAATTATAGATTTTATTTTATATCATAAAACATCTAAATAGTGAGATGATTTTTTTTTTTTTTTTTTTTTTTGCATTTTAAATCAACGTTGAAATCGAATATTTAAACTCTCACTCTTTGAGTTTTTTATTCGCATAACTTATTTTAAAAAAGATAGTCGAAGGAGATTTTCGATTTTATATTTCTAAATTTAATTTATTTTAAGTCGATTCACTAACTTTAAAATCTAATTGAATAAAGTACGATTTCTTCATTTGTTATTAAAACAAGTGAACGATGTTGTTTTTGTGAATTTAAATCAATTTCTACGTTTGTTTGGAATGTATTTTTATTTATTTAAATTAATATGTTATATATTATTTTAATCATTTATATTTATATTAAAATGAAATTATTTTATTTTAAAAATGTGATAAAAATTATATTTAAAAAATTAAAATTTAAATATGTGAATGATAAATTATCATTATAATTAGAAATTGATATTGATTTATGTATTAATATGTAGAATATTATAATGTATATGATATTATAATTTCGATTATTATTTTAATTTTTATTTAATTGTTATTTTATATTTATTTTTTCTTTAGATCGTCTACTTAAATTATCTCGTCAAAGTTTTGAAGAAAATAAAGACAAATATCAACTTCAATTTTATTACGTTAATTTATTCATTGAATGTTTTTATGAAAGTCAATCATCATTAACTGATGAAATAAAATTATTCGTCGATGAACGAGAGTGGGAGATTTTGATTCACGATGGAAAAACTTCTTACGAAACTTCTTGTGAAAATTATTTCGTAAATCATTACATTAAATCTGGAAGAAAGTTATCGATGTTACGTGTTCGTAAAAATATTTTAAGTGATGATGAAAAAAATCTTATAATTAAATGTTCAACAAATGTTCGCGAAGTCGACTTTGTCCACTTTTATTGTCCAATTAAATTAGAAGGATTGAAACCGAAAGATAAGATTGAAACGTTGAGGATAAACATCTCACGTTATTTAATAACGAAAAAAGATTTTGAAGAAAATTTTCTTCCGTGGATTAATCTTTGTGAACAATTATATCTTTTACTTCACGACGACATCGATTTCATTGAAGAGATTTGTGAATGGATTCGTTGTTTGAATCTCAAGTGGTTGAGGATCAAGTACCGTGGATTATATTTTGAAAACCTCGATGAATTAAAAAACTTTATAACACAGTATGTTTAATATCTTAAATAAAATATAAACAATAATTAAAAAACTTTATAACACTTAAAAGTTTTATATCTTAAATAAAATATTAACAATAATTATAAAATAATAAATGAAATATTTAATATATTATTTTATAATTATGTTTTATAATATACGAATTAATTTTAATATTTTAGTTTTATATTTTTGATATTATTTTAATTTGTTTAATATTATTTAATAATAATTTTTGTTTAAAACAATTTAATATATTTGTTTTAAAATATTAGTAATAATAATATAAATTATTAATTATTTTATATTTTATATACTATTATTATTATTAAATATATATTTTTTTATTATATGTATTATTTTTGCTACATAATTATTTAAAAAATTATTCTAAAAAAAATTTTTTTAATTTTTCAACAACTTCTAAAACGAATGTTTAAAATTTAAGTTAAAGTTTCTTATTTAATTAACTTTAATAATAATTTTTATTAAAGTATAAAATATATAGTTATAAATAAATAAAAACTAGAATTGATGAATAGAAAAAATGAATAAAAAATAGAAATTGAGTTAATAGTAATGTTATGTGGAAATCTTTTGTTTAATATTTTATATATTTAAAATTTTTGTTGCATATGTTTAATATATATTTTTTAAACAAAATATTAAATATATTTTATAATATTGTAAAAGTTATTTTAATTTTTTATTTACTAAATATATTATCCTCATGACAATTATTTTTAAATTTTAAAGTTTCCGCCATTGGTTTCTTCACACGATTTTTGTTGTCAAAATAAAAAAATTCGAAAGTTTTGTAGAATTTTTCTTCGAATTTTGTTCGGAAGTAAAAGTTTAATTTATTTAGATTTAATTAAAAATAATTAAATTTAAATAAATTTAATAAACTAACTTAACTAAACTAAAGAAAAAGTTTGCAATCAGCAAGCTATAGCTTTAGGGCTGTTCACTCTGCATGGTTAGATACGAATTTTTAAATTCATTTTACAACAGACCAATAACTCATTCTATACATTTTTTTTTGTCTTTAGTTATTATATTTTCAAAAAACTTAATTAAGATCGAGGGTTATGATCAACTTAGGATGATGACATTGGGCTATAATAAAGTGGCCATTGTTAATGACTACGTTAGAATCAAAGCTATAAGCTTAAATTAAAAATAAGAAGGTCAAAAAATATAAATTAATAGATAGTTAACCGTCATATTATTACAAAATTTTTCCAAAAAAAAAAAAACTTTCTCCGTTTAATTTTTAAACTTTTATTAAAATTTTATTAAATTCGAAAAAAACCCGCATAATACTTGGCAGATGTTTTTAAAATTTCCAAGATTTCTGGATAACATTTAGATTTTGCATCAAATATTACTTTGACTGAAGGGTATATCTCTGCATTCTGTTTTAGTGAAGAGTTTCTAAGAATTGGTTATTGTGAATCACTGAGTTCACAATTAATTTTTAATGCAAGGGCCATTTCTGCTTTTATCATTATTGAATTCCTATTTTTATTTTCAATAATTTTCCTGGCTAAAGCTGCATTTTTGACAGAATGTTTAATAACTTGTGAAAAGTCTGCTTTTCCTGGGCTTGATTTAACCCTTAACTTAATATTTCAAGCTTTTTACTTTTGAAACAGAAAAAAAGAATGCCTAAATAAAAAGTTCGCAAATTTTAGCGAACTTTTTTTATCTTTACCGCAAAATTTTTTTTACCTGTAATTTGGGTGTTAAAAAGAATAAATAAATAAAAAAAATATTTTTTTCTTATCATTTGATATTTTTTCTAATAAGTTGTACAACGAAATTGATGCGAATTGTGTATTCAAAAAAATCCACTTATACCCACTTTTTCAGCTTATCGCTTTATTGTGCAACTAAATAAATACCACCTATAATTTATTATGTATTTAAGCTATTTAACAGCAATATTTTTATTAACAACGAGGTCTTACGTTATGACTAAAAGTAATCAAACGAGAACCTGTAGCGAAAACAAAATTTGTGTAGCAAAGATAAAAATTCTGTTAAATATATACTTTCCGTATATGAAACTTTTTTCAATAAAATGAATAGCACTCATTAAATAAAAACGATAACTTTTTAACGATAATTTCTAAATTAAATAGCACCGTTTGTTGGTTTGCATATATTTTCTCTTTATTTAGTCTACAATGAAAATTGCGATATTTGTTTATGTTTATGAAAAATATAGAAATGTGTTTATTGCTGTTCTATAAGTTAGGGGTCGTCCATAAAGTACGTACGCCAAAAATTCTGAAATTTGACACCCCCTCCCCCCTGTTCATATACCCCCCCCCCCCTCAATTTTTTTTTTCAAGTTAAAAAATTTATTGAAAGAAAAAAGGTGGAGAAGGTACACTAGATACTTTAAAAGTAATAATAAGATACTTTAGAAGTATCTAGGGTAATCCTCCACCTTTTTTATTTCAATTAATTTTCGCAGTTCGCGGTTTGCAGTTAGCATTTTACCTAGTACAGTAGGCAGTGACGGCGGAGATCCGAGTTTGATTCTCGGTAAGGTTTTTTTTATTTTTTTGTTTAATGAAACGCATCAAATAAAAATAAACTATACTTATAGCAGACGTTTTTTTTAGGCACACCTCTTTAGTAAGTCCTTAAAAAGCGAGTCTTACGCGAGAAGAGTAATATTAAAAACAAAGTTTAAAACCCACTGCCGAGTGTAGGTTACCCATACCGCGTAATTAGAGAGGATGGGGGGTTGTGCGGTAGCAGCAAATTTTGTACCCTTTTGCTACTTTAAAGAGCTTTTTATTTTAGCAAAACTTAGCAATAAAATTTGGAAGATTTTGACACATTTTTTTTAAGGGGGGAGGGGGGAGGATATTAAAGATAGGGCACTTTTACACATTGTGCAAACTCCAAATTTAAGTTTGTTTATACCTATGCCAAATGAGGAGACCTTATAAAAAATTGGAACGGTTGAAACGTTAGGGCACTTATGTAGTAAAATATTTAACTTAACGATCTAAAACTAAATTCAAATTTATCGACAGAATTTAAATTTCGTTGAAAAATATTGCTAATTACAAAAGTTATGTCGATGCAAAACGTACAACCCCTCATTTATTTATTTTTGTTGGGGAAGGGGATCGGAAATTTTTACTATATTAGTGCCATCACCTTTGGAAAGGAAAGGAGATGCAAGCAATTGAGGGCTTTTTTGTTCCCAGGCTATCACCATAACAACTTTTTGCAAGACCTCTTCAAATGGTATAGGTTTAAACATACTTAAGTTTGAAGTTCGCACAAGATGTGGAAGTGGTTTATCTGGAATATCAAAAAATCTTGCGGGCGCCCATGCATGTGTAAGCATAGAGAGAAACTATACCTTCTACTTCCTATAAAATATATCTTTTTATGCTGGCAAACTAGGATCTTTAGTCAGAATTTTAACTTATCTATTGACTAGCTGGTTAGTTGTGTAAAATTAGAAAATCGAAGTACGTACTTTTAAATTTTATCATTGAAGTCAAACGTTTTAAAAATTTATAAATTTCCCAGAGATAAAAAAGAATAAAACACGTTGGATAGAATGTTTAGGGGAGAACGGGGTGAAATGGGACATGGGGTGAGATGGGGCATGGCGATTTCTCAGCAAAAAAATTGTTAATCCAGTTTTTTAAATATATGTGATAAGATTACAAAAAGTACTTCATATTATTGTGTTTTTTGAGTTTCAAAAGTATTTTATAATTCAAATTATTTTCGAATATGTTAAAATCTAACAAGTTTCTTGGATTTTGAAGACGTCATTAACAATAAATATTTATGTTATGTTTCCATATAATTTTATGTTTATGGTCTTTAATTAATTATTATTGTCTTATTTAATTACTGAAAAAATATAATTAGCAAATGGTTAAAAGAAATAATATAAAATAAATGTTTTCTCACACCTACTAGCAATGGGGTGACTTGGGGCAGAAGACTTGGAGTGAAATGGGACACTGTTCAATTTTATCAGTTGTTTAATTTGTTATATCTTAATTTTTTCAATAAATTCTTTTTGTAAAAAATTAAATTAGCAGAAAATTATGCAGGATTTTTTGATGTTCCGGATAAACCACTTCCACACATTGTGCAAACTCCAAATAAATAATTAGAAATTATGGAAATCTTGCCATAACTTGCCAAGTTATGGCAAGATTTCCATATTTACTTTATGTTAATATGTTTTTTATCTTAGAAAAAAAATAGTTCTATAGAATTTCTTTGAAACTTTATCCTGGTTGTTAAAGACGTTTTTCACAGTAAGTATTGTTTTATAAAGAATATTTTTTAGCACTGTATTTATAATTCAGTTTAAATAAAGGATTTTATTATTACCCTTTTTAAATTTAATCTCATTACAAGTTTTTAGGGTTATGGTACTAATTTATTTTCATTAATAATATTAATTTTGGTTCATGCAATTTTAAAAAAGTATAGTTTTTGAATAATAGAGTGAGTAATGTGTGTAATATTTTTCAGATGCCAAGAAAGTACAAACGAGTGACAAACGAGTGAATTGGTTAAAGCCTGATGCTCATACAATAAAAGCCGCTGTGATGGCTGTTGGATCTGCCAGTTTATCACTACGAGCAGCTGCACTGGAATATGAAATTTCAAAATCAAGTTTACAGCGGAAAATAAAGGGTAATAAAGAAACTTCTTACAATGACTTATACTTTGATAAACAATTTGACGAATCGGTTAAAGCCTGAAGCTCATACAATAAAAGCCGCTGTGATGGCTGTTTTTTTTTTTTTTTTAAATTTACAACACAAGTATTCGTATAGGGAAGATGGGGGCACATTGATCGCCGTTGCAGTATTTTGAAAACTGCAAACAACCCGATCTAGATATAAAAACTTATTAATTACTAAACGAAACTAGAACAATCTTTCTTAAAGTAAAAATAAATTTTTTAATAAAAAACATTAATGAACGTTGTATATTTCAACATTACAACAACCCTTGCAAAAGATCAATATATATATATATATATATATATATATATATATATATATATATATATATATATATATATATATATATATATATATATATATATATAGGAAACCGTTTTCTAGCCCTTATCATTGTATATGTAATATCATTGCAACCTAATACACACCAGTATATAAAGTTTTCATAAGAAGAATGACCACAATTCTATCTATGAAAATAAGCCCGTTATATACTACTAACATATATATGTGTTAAGTTTTACAAAACTTGAAGCTTATAAAGTCTATAAGAATACAGTACTTTAAGTTTACAAAGAAAATACAAGATTCATACAAGACTTTTATTAGAACTAAAGTTTACAAGATTATTTTTTTAAATTATCACCATTTGTCAAAGTCAAATCGTGATGCAGCTTTTACATTTCATTGTTTTTTGTTCCTAAGCAAGTAGTTTTTAACTTTTCCCTTTTTTTTTATCTTTTGCGATGAGTTTCTTTTGTTGGTTGATTTGTTTTAGGGTTTTCTTTTCTTCTGACAAACGAATTTCATTTCTGATTGGAGTATCTGTCAAAATCCTTGTTTTTAATTGCCTAGTTTTAACACTTCTTTTTATAGCAGATGCTTTCAGGTAAGGTTTCAAAACTTCAGGTGAGAGTAATGAAGCAATGCTTGGTGACACTTTGTTCAAAAAACTTGTTTTATGATGTACTACATGCATTTCAGGCTCCATGCCATCAACATGTGCTACAGTCATTTCAGGTTCAACAAGATTTGTGTTTACTACATCTGGAGCAGCACGATCTGTAACTGATAATGGTATATATTCATCATCTTTAAAAATTTCTGGAATAAATGGCTCAATGCCAGCTACTTGAAATCCTCTCTGTATATTAGATGGTGAGAAAGCTTTTGTATATGGTTCGCGAACTATTAAAACAATATCATAAATGGTCATAATTCTTGGATTTGTGACCATCCAATTATCACAGGCAGCATTGTAAAGCCTTTTAAATGGTTCAAAAACAGTTCTATCCAATGGTTGCAATTTATGGGTACAATGGGGAGGAAAACTTAGCATTGTAATTCCATGTTGGATTGCAAGATCCAAAGCTCTAACAGAAATATGACTTTTATGGCTGTCCAGAAGTAACAAAGCTAGAGATTCACGAGACCAGTTTGAATACCTCACAAAATGTTTTATCCATTCTATAAAGATGTCTGAATTCATCCAACCAGAAGGATTTGCAAATCCCACGCATCCAGGAGGACCTTCCTTTATTATGTAATCATGAAATTTGACCCTAGGAAAAACAAATAGTGGAGGAATAGAGCAGTGGCGGATTGAGGTTTAGTCTCGCGGAAGGGCCAAGTCAATAAATAGGGGCGACCGGGGTTGCCTTCAGTAATTTGATCTTATATATATATATATGAATATATATATATATATATATATATATATATATATATATATATATATATATATATATATATATATACATATATTGATTAATTTAGGGGGCGCCGTTAGACCGTTCTAGGGAGGCGTGGGGGGCAGCTTGCCCCCCACCGCCCTATACTAAATCCGCCACTGGAATAGAGTTTCCAATTGCATTTGAAGAACAACATACAGTTACTAATGTTCCTCGTTCTGCAGATGTGATTCTTCCTACTTGTTTACTTCCTTTACCTGCTAACACTTTTACTGGCTTTTGTACTGTTGTTAAACCAGTTTCATCAACATCATATGTGCAATAAGGATCAAACTTATATCGATTTCTAACTGTTTTTAGATTTTGGAAAAATTCTCCAACAGTGTGTCGGTTAAAGGCAGTTGATTGAGCAAAGCTAGTTGCTTCAAGTGTTCGTAAAGACAACTCTGGTTGTCTTTTTATAAAACCTTGCAACCAATCAATCCCTGCAATTTTATTCTTGATCCATGATGAAAAGCAAATCTTATTATTTTTTATAGCAAATTCGTATGCCAATAATCGTGTTGACTTAGTTGAAAGTCCATAGTTCATTTTTGATGCAAGTAGTAAATAACTTGACAAACTTTTTTCATCTTCTGCAGTAAAAACTTGTTTATTGTTGTAATTAGGCTTAAAAGATTCATTTGGGTTGAGCTTCTTTTTATTACAATATCTTTTTAAGATAATTCGATTTATGCTAAACTTGCGAGCTACAACATTCACTGGTCTGCCCTCTAAAACTTCTTTAACAGCTGATTTCATTGTATCACATGATATAGCAACTCTGTCTGGTTTTTTTTTTTTTTTTTCTAACCATTTAAAGATCTAAAAATTTAAAAAAAAGTAAAATAAAATGAATGTTTAAAAAAAAACTTTTATATAATAATATTATGTAAACTAATTGTATAACTTATGTAAAACTAAAAAATAATGTTATTAATATTAGCTTTTAACACTATTACATTTTAAAAATAAAATTTTAAATATTTTTTATTCGTCATAAGTTTAAATGTATAAAACTTAAACAAAAAATTTAAGTCTTATAATATAAGTTATATGGGGCACTTTGATCCTCCGATCAATGAGCCCCGCATAGTCAACGATCACTGTGCCCCATTAGGTACAGTTGATATATTGATGCCAATAACTTCTATAAATATAGTAACCAACTCAAAAAAAAAAATTTATTATTAACTTAACACATATTAGTTTACAATAAATTGGTTATAAAGTCATACGGAAATCTAATTAAAAACTTATTTGAATTTGTTTACAACTTTCAAAAATCACTTTTCATGATGAAAAACAGTCTTTTCAATTTTCTTAACGCTGAAGTTGATCTTATCAAAAATTATTACGATTAAGTAATGAAGAGTAGTATAATGGTTAATTAAATTGCAATCTCTGTTAAATTAAGAAAAAAGTAAACGAGTAAAAGCTAAAAGATCATACTGCCCCGGCGATCAATGCGCCCCCATCTCCTCTATATTTCAATAAAACAAAATTACATATTTTTACATATAAGTACAAAACGTATAATTAAACAATTTTTGTGCCATTAAAATTTTTACAAGACGAAATTCAAAATTCTGTTCAGCGCATGCGCGTTGTACAATGTTTAAAATAAGGTAACTATTCGTTGTTTATAATATGAAGTGCTGGCTATTAACTCATGCACTTAAAAAATATATGCAAGTCCGTCGTACCACAGGGCTACTAGGGACTTGCTTGTGGACGTTGTTGAATATATATATATAAAATTATTCTCAAAAAATATTTTTCTTTGTTGTAAGGAAACTCGCAGAAGACTAAAATAGTTTTTTCATCGAGAACCTTTAAAACATAAAATAAACTTTAATGAATTAGTTCAACAAATACACATATGTATTTTGGTATCTACTATATAGTAGAAGTAGTAGGGCTTTTTATTTATTACTATTTTTCCTAAACTGTTTAACACAGTTCGATGAAGTTGGTTAAGTTAATTATGATATGTTTTAGTTTTTTTTCCAGAGCAATAAGGTTATCTATTTTATTAAGTTCCATATTTTAAAGTATTATTTTGTTATATAAGTATGGGTCGCGGTATATTAAAGAAAATCGCGAGAATTTTGTTTTTTTTCAAAGGCAAGGTGAAGTTGCCTTGTCCTCGTGTGATATATTTGTTTGCGTTGATATGAAAAAAGCTATCAGTAAAGTATTTCGGAACAAGTCCGAGTTTGTATTTTAGTATGAATAAGATATTTTAGTAAATATTTATTTGATAGATATTTAATGCATTCAAATTTTTAAGTAAAGGGTCGGCATGAGTATATTTATCTTTATTATAAATTAATCTTGATGCATGTTTCTGATGTATGTAGAGTGAATTTAATTTAGTTTTATGGGTACTTCCCCATGCAATATTAGCGTATGTTAGGTAACTTTGAATATAAAAAAAGAAGAGAGTTTTTAAGTTGTCTTGGGAAAGCATAGGTTTGGCTTTGTAGAGTACGCCGATACTTTTTGATATTTTTGTGTTTATTGCTGTTGAATCTGGCAGTTTATCACTACGAGCAGCTGCACTGGAATATAAAATTTCGAAATCAAGTTTACAGCGGAAAATAAAGGTTAATAAAGAAACTTCTTACAATGACTTATACTTTGATGAACAACATAAATATATTTTTAATAAGGCGGAAGAAGATGAACTTTCAACTTATCTTCGTCAAGCATCTGATATGCATTTTAGACTTAATGTTAGAGAAACAAAGCAACTTCCATATCAATATGCAATTAATAACGAAATTAAAATACCAGAAAACTGGAAAAAGAGTGATACAGCTGGAACTGAATGGTTTTATTTATTCTTAAATCATACAAAATTATCTATTTGTATGCAAGAGGCTACCAGCCTTAGTAGAACAACTAGTTTCAATCGCACCAATGTAGATACTTTCTTCAAAAACCTTGACAGGGTACAGAAGCGCTATAAATTTTCTGCTGATTGCATTTACAGTATTGATGGAACAGCTCTTATAACTGGTCATAAGCCAGTGGTTGCGGGTAAAGAAGTAACGCAAGTAGGACAGGTAACTTCTGCTGAAAAGGGAATCCTAGTTACAATGGTAGGTTGTATAAATGCACTCGGAAATACTATTCCACCGTTTTTGATATTTCCCCGTACCCACTTTCGTAGCCACATGCTTAAAGGTGCACCAACAGGTACCAAAGGTGATGCTAATCTTAGTGGATGGATAAATACAGAAATATTTTTGAAATGGTTTGATCATTTTGTGCAGTAAGGACATCGTAGCCAGCATCATCCAATACTTTTAATAATGGACAACCACAAAAGTCATATATCGATTGAATTGATGGATAAAGCTAAGGAAAGTAATGTTGTGCTCTTGACATTGCTACCCCATTGCAGCCACAAACTCCAACCACGTGACAGATCAGTATTTGAGCCATTAAAGAAATTTTACAGTTCAGCATGTGATTCATGGTTAAAGGCACATCCAAATACTCCTATGACGATATATGACATTTCTGAAAATTTAGGAACAGCTTAGGCAAGAGCCTTTACTTCCCAAAACATTCAAAACGGTTTTAAGGCAGCTGGCATTTTCCCGTACGATCTATATGTTTTTATTGATGTGGACTTTTTATCTTCTTATGTATCTGATCAGCCAATTCCAGCAAATATCTCTACCATATCAGCCAGTTTGTCCAGCAGTATTTCTCCGGTCCAAAAACAATTTCTTTCAGTATAGCTAATGTATACGATAAGACAGACACTGCAACTAAGGCTTACAATTTAAGTAAATTATCTGATTCGCAAATACAAACAATCCATACACCACTATCAATTGTATCAGAAGTTTTAATGACAAGAAATAGCAAATAAGCGCTTCTGTCAACCATTGGACAGCAGAAGATATAAGGCCGTTTCCAAAAGCGGGTGAGAGGGTGACAAAGAGAAAATGTTCAAAGAGAAAAGTGCAAAAATAAAATGTTCTAGGTCTCTGGTATTGACTGACACACCAACAAGAAATGAACTAGTTGCAAGTTTATTAGAATGTAAAAGAAAAAAGGAAGATAAAAATATAAAAAAACCAAAAAAGTTACCCCTTGAGACATCAACACAATATTGAAAGTATTTAAACATCAAGCGACCTTGTTGAACAAAGTTATAAATGCATTTAGAATGCATTTATAACTTTGTTATGTTAAATAAGAAGTAGATTAGACAGAATAAAATAATGCTCAAAATTATTTGTTTCTAACTTGTCCCATTTCACCCCAAACGTTGTCCCATTTCACCCCAACATGGGGTGACATGGGGCAAACAGTGTCACATTAAAAAAACGAGGCCGCGAACATAATTTGATGGTTAAGTAATGGGTTTTTAAATAATTTCCCATGACAACTCATTAGACTATAGTTTTAACCCAAATTGTATGGTGTTTGGAAAAAATATAAAGCGCGGCAAACAAACAAATTTTTTTGTCCCATCTCACCCCGTTCTCCCCTATCTCGCGCAAGTTTTAAAAAGTTTAGCTACACTTTAGTATATGATCTGGTTGGCATCCAAAATTAAACAAAAATAAACTAAAATACAAATTTTCTTAGATAATTGATTTTCCTCAAATTTTTTTAGATGGGATTATAGTTTATTCTAAAATTGCATGAAACTTTCTACTAATTTTTTTTTTCTACTTTGAAAATTTCTACAAGGAACTATTATTCTCTGTAACAAGGTGTATGTTACAAAATTTGTTATTCTATCAGGGAGTTGCTGTTTTGAAAAACCAATGATATGAATTCTGTTTCAAAAAATATTTTAGATGTTATGATAACTTGTAATACAAGTTGTATGTTTTGTGGTCTTAAATTTCTTTTGAAAATGTGATACAAATCTAAATAATTAAAAAAATCTGAAAAAAGCCATAAAATATCAACGCAAGTCACAAATTATACACATGAAGAAATAGTCTAGCTGATTAAAACGCTGTTATAAGAAACACTTTTGTAACAAATTTGTTGTGTTAGGAAACTTTGCTAAAAAACTACTTGAAAGAGAATTTAGAAATTCTTAAATAAAAGTAAGCAAGCTTCGACTTTTAGTATAGTCGGCAAATATGAAAATATTTAAAAATATGAAAAGATTTATATTTTTTTTATTTGTAAAAAATATTTGAGGTTTGGGTTAATAAATATTTAAGGGTGGGTTACAAGTATTAAAACTTCAGAAAATAATAAGATTTTTTTAAAATAGATAAAGACCTTTTGTCGTAATTTTGTTATTAAATGATTTTTTGCAAAATCTAAGATTAATTGATAGTTTGATGTTGTTAACATTTTGTTAAACTGTTTTCGTTACATCTGTTTATAAGGTAGATTACGGTATTATAAGCGCGAAAGCGAAAATTGAAATATTTTGAAAAATAGTTGGGCTGGATCCAAAATTTCTGCGAAAATACAATTACCCAGTAAGTAGACACTACTTGGCCCAATAGCGAACCAGGCTCGGCTGCCGAGCTGTACCAGGCCTGGCACACCAGCGCCGTGGTTGAATTCTTATAATATACTTTTTGTTAATAATTTACTAGTTAATAAATTTGCATTAAAAATATTTAAAAAATTAATGCATTAAATTTATCATTAATAATATAAATACTTGTAAAGCTTATAATTATGTAAAATATACAATTAATATAAAACATAACATATAAAACAGATCATGCAAGACTTTGAGAACATTATACTTTGTCAGATTCATCAAAAATAAAGCGTTCAAATCATGGTAATGATAATCCAGATAAAGGTTTCAATGGCAATGATTGGGCAGTATAGCCACGATTTTTTGTTGAACTAGTTTTTTGGATGGACTTCTTTTCTGCTTTTTCTTTTCTGCCTCTATTTCTGTCTAGAGCTCCAGAAAAAAAAGCCACAACTGCCTTTTAAATTTCGCTGTATTTGGTATCTTTTGTCAGCAAATTTCTTCGTATTGCTTAAACGCAGTCATATATCAAGTTTTTTTATAAACAAAATTATAAGAGTTAGCTAAATATAGCTGTTGTATATATCTGTATATGTCTATATATGTATTTCTCTCTCTTTGTATATATATATATATATATATATATATATATATATATATATATATATATATATATATATATATATATATATATATATATATATATATATATATATATATATATATATATATATATATATATATATATATATATATATATATATATATATATATATATATATATATATATATATATATATATACATAAAGATTTGGGCAGGATTAAAAAGTTTTTTCTTTTTAAAAGGAATGACCTTTATAAACTAAATTGGAAATTCAAAAAAAAAATAAAAACGTTTAGAAGGGGGCAATAATACCTAACATGCTACCTCTAAAAACTTATTTAATTTCAGGTAAAGATATTGCATGTGGAATAATAACTTTTTTTTTATAGCCATCAAAACTTGTGTCACGGAAGGAACCTATCGTTCCTTTCCTGACACAAGTTTTTAATGCCTATAACTAAAAACTTAGAACTCTACAAACAATGTCTTTTCTTAATATTAAATAGATATTTATAGTTAGTTTGTTAGGTATTTTTACCCCTTTCTAAACCTTTTTAATTTTTTTTAAATTTTAAATTTATTTTATAAAAACAATTCCTTTAGAAAAACACGAATTTTTTTTGTATCTCAAATCGAGCAGGTTTTGATTCAAAAATCGAATCAAGATTAAATCAGAATATGAGTTAAAACATTTTTTTATACAATATTTTTATAAAATATTTCTTTATACTATATATTTCAAAAGAAATAGAATAATATTAAAAACTCTTTTTTGGTGCTTTATGTAGTTTTAAACAATTGGTTACAATTTTTAACAATTTTTTAACAGTTACAATTTTTAACATTTTTTAACAGTTGGTAACAATTCTTAACATATAATTCTTAGCATGTATATATATATATATATATATATATATATATATATATATATATATATATATATATATATATATATATATATATATATATATATTATAATTATTCACCTCCCCAAGGCCCGAGGGGGCCACTACAGTCAAGAAGGCTACTCATTTTTTTTTTTTTTTATTTTTTTTTTTATTTTTTGTTGTAAATTGTGGTACAATTCTCTCTCAACTTTTTAACTCCGAAACAGGAACCTTGACAAGCAAGGCCGCTGCGCGGAGAACTTAAGTTGAGCGCGGTACTTCAAGGGACATTGTTCGAGTCGATCCCCAAACCTCTCGCTTACAAAGCGAGAGCTCTTACCACTACTCCACTACCACATATTTAAGATAATGTTTTACCTTAAATTTTTTTTACTTAACATCGTAATATCTTAAGGTATTATTTTGTATTTCATGTATACTTTTTAATGTATACTTTAAGGTGTTTATAATATACTATAAAAATTTCTATAAACTATATTTTAGCATTAGACTTATGTGTTAAGAGTACAGAAATAACCTGATGAAAATTATGATAGTGTTTTTACTTTTATTTAGTAGTCAAAATACCTTAATCACATAGATAATTATGATCACTTTTTCCAATCTTATATATTTTTTTTTTTTTTTATTATTCACAATAGTACAGAAGTAACCTGATGAAAATTATTTGTTTTTTTTTTAATTATGATATTGGTTTTACTTTTGTTTAATACAGAGACAGGTGTCTGCAGACAAGAATGTTTTAGTTCTTGATGTTCAATAAAATCTTGTAAGTCACTATCATAATTTCGTCAGGTTACTTCTGTACTCTTAACACATAAGTCTAATGTTAAAATATAGTTTATAGAAATTTTGATGGTATTTTATAAACACCTTAAAGTATACATTAAAAAGTATACATGAAATACAAAATAATACCTTAAGATATTATGATGTTCAGTAAAAATAATTTAAGACTAAACATTAACGGAATTAATAAGTGTATACTTTAGTCAACAAACAATAATTAAAACTTAGTAAAGTACTTGTTTTACTCAAAGCCAAATTAAAAATAAAGGTTGAATAAATATATAGAATAAAGGAAAATAAAGGTGGGGGGTGATGACAATGATGATGAGACCATATAAAATATAGCATAAAAAATACAATATATAATGAATTTTATTTAAATACATAAATTTGAATAAAATTTTAGGATGCATTAATATTTAAGCAGCTCTGGTCATAGATCAGCAAATTAAATCAGTGAAATTTTGTGTGATATTATGCTGAGAAGATCAAAATGCTAAATCACCCTCTAGTTCATCTATTTCAATATTCTTATCACTTTTATCTGAATTGTTATCAGAAAAAGCTTCAAATTCACTAATTTTATTATCAATTTGATAAGAAATATTGAGGTTATTATTCAGAGCAGTGGTATTGGAAGGTTCATTATCTGAAGTGTTCAACCCATGTTTTTGGCAATTGCTTTGAAAGACTGTTTTGGGCAAGGCGTCAATAGGCTTAGGAAAATAAAACCCAGTTTTACCTATGTAATCATAGTTATAGGCTCCATCAATAACTATTTCCCCTTGATTGATTTTGGACAAATAATTAAATAAAAGTTAAAATAAAATAATTTTAACTTCTCGAATTTTTTTTCTTTCAGTCCAATAGCTTATAACTAAAACCAAGATTACTAAATATACTGGATGTGATATAATGAAAATTATATACTTGAATGAAAGCATAAATATGTTTTTCTCTCCGTAAAATCTACATTAAAAACATTTTGCGGCATTCTTTTTAGTATCTTTGGCGAGCCATTAATGATACGCTTATAGTCCGGCAATAACTAGCCAGTTCTGGTTCGTCAGCTAAAGCCTTTAACTGGATCACATGTGATTGCAAATTGTCTGAAGACTGCTGCGAAATTCTTGATAACTTGCAAGATCTAGAATCTTCTATTGCTGATGGTGTTAAAATGTCACTTATTCACATTGCTGGTTATGTTACACGAAATAATAAAGAAGGAACTGATTATGAGCTTTTAGATCAAACAACGTTCTATTATCAGAAATATGGTCATTTTTCTAAATTTTTGGATCGTGGTTGATTACAAATTCCAACTAATAATTCGTGCCAATGAACATTTTTTTGTTTTGTAGTTTTTTAAATAGTTAAAGATCATGTATGCAGAAAATCTTTAAGTAGTATTTTTATGATTATATCAGACTATTATTTATTGGATATGGAAGAACATCATTGTGTAATATTGAGCAACATTAAAAAAAAAACTATGTACCACTGTCACTCCAAGATCTGGCAAAATACCTACACTAAAATTATTAAAAATCTCTTAAAAGTCTACTTAGTTGTCTACTATTTATAATATATTTAGTAAACTTTTTTATAAAAGATTTATAAAAGATTCATATAGTAGTTGTGTTTTTTTCAGATTTTGTTAACAGTTTTAATCAAAATTTACCTAATATTTTTTGTTTGGTTTAATAACATTTCTACTCAATATAAGAAAATATCAATTTCGTATGTAGCCAAAACTAAAGGTGAAATAATATAATTATGTAAATGTGTGAAATTTGAAATCAGATAAAGTTTCTTTGCCTTTTATTTACATTGTTTATTACTTAATATTAATTATTTCTTTTCGTCAAAAAAAAATATTAGGCTATACTGAGAATTAAAATTACTTTTTAGTTTTAAAATTACGAAGTTATTATCTTTTTCGTCGTAAAAAAGTAGGCCTCCACAAAAAAATCCGGTTGCGCGATGAATAGGCCTGTAGTAGAGAACACAATGTTTAAAACGCATATTGATTTCCTGCCCCAACCAAATCCTGACCCAAATCATGTACATTTAATTCCCATATACATTTAATTTCGCCATTTTGTCAGTAGAGATGTATGTACATTTAATTTTGCCGATCCCTATTTGTCAGTTAATGTATGTACTTTTAGTTGCGCCGATTCCTATTTGTCAGTCGATGCATGTACATTTGTAATTAATTTTAGAAAAATAGAAAACGACAATAAAACCCGTGTCGCGTAGTTAAAAAATTAATTTCTTAAATTTTGAAAGCAGTGCTAAAATGTTTTTAAAGAGATGGTGGAATATTAGCGTTTTTAATGTGGATTTTTATACTTTAACATTAAATTAGAGTACTTCCCTCAAGTTTTCAGACCTATGTTTTTATTTGACTTAGAATCAGTATCATGTGTTCTATAATAATCAATCATAAAAACAGAGGGGGGGGGAGTAAAAAAGTCAATTAGTGGCCACTCAATGTGCCTATAGCTATATAAATCAGTAGATGTATACAGGGCCGGCGCGAGTAGGTGTCACGTGGGGGGGTGCCATTATAACTTTTGCCGCCAAATAAAAAAAAAAAAAAAAAGATCCTTGTTTTCCAAAATTTGCCGACTGCCATTACGACATTTGCCGACTGTCTAACCTATATCGAAAGGGTCGACATTTGCCGACTAACTAGTTTTAAAAGGTCCGATTTGCCGACTAAGGGTCCAGTTTGACAACTAAAAATCATTGATAGGGGAAAGGGGGGTGTCACACCCCCCACACACCCCTATCGCGCCGGCCTTGTATGTATATACGCTATCTCTGTATATCCCAATTTGCCTACGTCAAAGATGTTCAATTTCGTAATAAAGGTTTGAAAAGAGAGACTACCGTAACTTGGGTGATAAAAAGAATAAATAAATAAATCTAACATGCGGCTTTTTTAAAGTAAACAACAAAATCTTTATCCAAAGATCAAAAATTCAATATTGAATTGTTTGTAATCATGTAAATAAAAATCAATAGGTAATAATATACTTTTAAAAATTCTTAGATTTAAATTGATTAACTTATATTTTCATTATTGATGCTCACCTATTTCTAATTTTAGTACCTTTTTGTTTTGTATTTGCTGACTAAGTCTGCAAAACAAAAACAAAACAATAATTTTACAAAAGTCTGATACTTTTGTAAAATTCCTTGTTAATGCATCAAAGTGTACGTTAAACCTATTTTATTAGCAAACATATGACAACTGTATATAAAAAAAAAAAAAAAAAAAAATTTAAATGATCATCATTTTATCTACCGAATTCATTATAAAACCATGCAGTATAGTCTAATTTTTTAATGTTAAATGAAATCTCTTTCTTATTTTTGTTTTTTGGAATAATTTAATGTATTCACATTTTTTCTCTATAACTTATTGTATTTGAACTAATAGGAATAAAATGATGGTCGTTGTTGTTTTGGAACTGTTCTTGTCAATTCCATTAAAAGTAACTTAAAACAAATGCCTGTTATTTTGAACTTACACAAAAAATAGATCAACATTCAAATCTGTTTATGTTATATTTAACACCCAAAATCTGCCCATTAGATACTTGTTTTGAACTTTTTTAACAAACTACTATTTTAACAGTTGCACAAATACCATCACAGAAAGATTTGTCATTGCTGGTAGCAAAAAATACTCATTCATCATTTAAATCAAAGTCTATGCTGTGATAAGATAAATTGAAGGATAAGTTTTGAAAGTTTTAAAGTTACATTGCACAGCCATCAGAAAAATACTTCCCACGTGATACAAAAAAACCATGTGTCATGATTATATTCTTCTAAAAGGTAATAAAAACATTTTTGTTTGAGAAATGTTTTTTCCTAAAAATAAATTACTATTGTAAAAAGTGAACACTGAATTTTTGCAACAGTGATAATTAAAAGTTGAAAATTAAAAATTTATTTTTATTACATAATTACAAAATATTGTTATTAGTTTTTTTTATTGTTGACTAAATTTTGTGTCTTGTTTCATTAAGTATTTTATGTCTTGTTTTATTAAATTTTTATGCTTTGTTTCATCAAATATTTTCTGTAATAAAGAATATACATGTATGTATCTTTATTACATATAATACATTTGGAAATATTATTGATGCTATGTTGTATACTAAATTAAAATATTCTTAGAAACATTTTCTATACAAAAGCAAACATTTAGGAAGGAGTCAGAAATTGCGATCCTGGAGATTATCCCATAGATATTCAGCAAGCTTTGGAAAGATCTATAGAGTTTTATAAGTAAATATATTTATTTTTACAACTTTATTTATTGGACAGAAATGATCTATAACAATCACTAAATTCAACTCTTGTATGAATTCATCATCAAATTAAATATTTCTCACATTATATCATCAATATAATAAATCAATTTTGTCATCATCATCATCATCATCATCATCATCATCATCATCATCATCATCATCATCATCATCATCATCATCATCATTATATTCTCAATAAATTTTTTGAGGCCAGAAATAATATTTTAGTGTTTGGTTTTCATAACTATCTGATATTATTTTTTCTTTATTTTCACGATTTTTATTGCTGTCTATTATTTTCATTGCATGTATATTTTTTTAATGATCATTGTTAGTTTTAAAACAAGTAGTTTTATTCTAGAGGCTGCTAATGGCAGAGAGTTTAATGACTAGACTGCATTTAGTAACCATGGTAATGCTCATGTTTTTCTTTGAAAATTTGAAATAGCTGTTCAATATTACTAGTGAGAAAATTTTAAACATAAATTTTTATCAGAGGTCAGTATAAAATTGTTTTTTATGTTTTAATTGTTTTTTACTTGTATTTGTCTTATAATATATACTTTATTTGATCATCTTTATCAAAAGAAAGGCTGTAAACCCTTTTCATTTGCAAACTTTACCATTTTTTTTTAGCAAAATTCTTGAAAAGTTAGATTATTACTTTTTACATTGAAAAAATATAATTTATAAATAATTTTTTTGTCTTTGTCTAAACAAAAAAGAAGCTTTACAGTTTGCAAATTATAAAAATACTTCATATAAAATAAATTAAAAATATAGGTGTAGATCAATATCAAAAAAAAAGATATCTATAGACAATTACCATATAAAAGAAGACCTTAAGTTTTTTTTAATTGCTTTTGTAGTTTAAAAGTATAACAAAAAGATTTAAGTTATTGCAAAAAAGTGAAATTAAAAAGGACTAAAATCAATTAAAAGAAGAGAATGTATACATACAGTAGCGTCCAAAAGTTTGTGAACAGGCAAAAAAATAAGGAATTTTACTTAAATTTCAGCACATATTTCACTAAGCCAACATATTATATACCAATTAAAAGGTTTCCAAGTTAACAATTATGTTTTGAGCAAATAATGAATATTTAATTACCATTTTAAAATTGGTTAACAAAATGGCGATTTTTGATAAGTTCAAAAGTTTGCGGACAATCTAACGCTTTTAACATTTTCACCACAAAATAGCTAATTTGTTGATTTTATAAACAAATACTTTGTAAAAATAATTTCAAAACTTTATATATAAGTGATTGAGATCATGGGATCTAAGAAATGTATTTCATCTCCAGTAATAAAAGTTGATCTTGAGATCAGTTCAGAATGGAAACTCGTTTCGTAAAACAGCACAGCTTTATGGAGTTGGTAAGTCTGCTGTTGGACAAATTATGAAGAGATTTGAGCTTACTAGATCTACAAAGAATAAAAATCTATCAGGAAGGCCACGCAAAACAACGCGTTATCAGGATAAAAAGCTTGTAATACTAAGTAAAGAAAATCTCCGTTTGACAGCTTTCGATTTAAACGTCCAAATGAGGCGTTTCTTTGGAATGAATTGTAGTATTTCTACTATAAAACGTTGTTTATGTCACGCTAATTTGTTTGGACGCCTAGCTAAAAAACCATTAGTTTCCTTGAAAAACTGTGACGCCCGAATGGAATTTGCATCAAAACATCTGAAGTGGAGTAGTCAAAAATGGTCAAAAATTCTTTTTAGTGACGAAAGCAAATTTATGCTGTTTGGATCCGATGGAATCAGGTATGTTTGATGTCCAGTAGGTCCTTTTTAGTGATGAAAGCAAATTTATGCTGTTTGGATTCGATGGAATCAGGTATGTTTGATGTCCTCTTTACGTCTTCTTGGATTATTGCTTACTACTGACCTTTCATGGAAACCATATATACAATCGATTGCTAAATTAGCTTCTGCTAAGGTTGCTTCTCTTTATCGTGCTCGCCATTTCCTTACTTCTGATTCCATTCTCTACCTCTACAAATCTCTTATTCGTCCCTGTATGGAATACTGTTGTCATATTTGGGCTGGTTCTTCTAACGATTCACTTTCTCTTCTTGACAAGGTCCAAAAACGCATTGTAAATGTTGTTGGACCTGGACTCTCTGCTAAGCTTGAACCTCTTTCCCATTGTTGTAAAGTTGCATCTCTTTCTCTTTTCTACAGATATTATCATGGTCACTGCTCAAAGGAGTTATCATCTCTTGTTCCATCAACTAAAATTCATTCTCATTTTACTCGTCATTCAGCTAAGTCTCATTCGTTTACTGTATCTGTCCCTGCATGTTCTAAAAACTTTTATTCATCTAGTTTTTTTCCCCGCACTTCAATCCTTTGGAACTCTCTCCCATCTTCATGTTTTCCTGACTCATACAACCTTCAACTTTTCAAGTCTTCTGTCAACCGTTTCCTTGCTCTATAACTCTGTTCTTTTTTTTCCTAGTAACTCCCAACTTGATAGTGGTTGCTTGCAGCCTTGTTGGGAGTGAATGCAAATAAAAAAAAAAAAAAAAAAAAAGGTACTAGGTACAATCCTAAATACCAACTGCCTACCCTAAAACATGGAGGAGGTAATGTAATGGTTTGGGGATGTTTTAGCCGAAATGGAGTTGGTCCTCTCCATAGAATTACCGAGAATATGAATCAAGAAAAGTACAAAGATATATGTAAGACTATTATGTTACCATATGCAAAGGATAAAATGCCTCGAGGATGGATTTACCAACAGGATAACGATCCCAAACATACAGCTAAATCGGTTTTAGAGTTTTTTAAAGAGAGTAAAGTTAATGTTTTGAAGTGGTTATCCCAATCACCTGACTTAAATCTTATTAAACATCTATGGGAACATGTTGACTGTCAAATGAAAGGAATTAAGCCTAAATTATGCTGATTTATTTAATAAAATAAAAGAATTATGGGACTTAATTCCCATTGACGTTTGCATTAATTTAGTTGACTCTATGCCTCATAGATGCCAAGCTATTCTTGATTGTAAAGGATATCCTACAAAATACTAATGTGATTTTGCTTTTGCAAAAATTTTGATCAAATATTGTTGAAATATTTTAACTATTTTAAAAAATAATGCTTTGTCCGCTAATTTTTGAACTTATCAAAGATGGTTGATTTGTATACCAATTTAAAATATTATTTAGATAATAATTATTTGTTCAAAACCCTTATATGCAGAACCTTTTTCAGTTATTTATGCGAAATGAAACAAAGTATTTTTTTCCTGGATATATTCTTGTAATTAAATTCATCATTTAGCTCATCAAAATAGCTCCAACTTTCAGGCTATTCTTTTCCCCATTTAATTATTTTTTTGTTTTTTTTATTTTTTAGCTTTCAGCTTACGAGTTTTTTTTTTAATTCTGTTTTCTGCTTTTAGGCTGTTTTTTTAACTTCCATCTTTTATGGTTTTTTTTCCATCTTCCAACTTAAAGGCATTTTTTCTTATTTTTTGTGCGGTGACATTAATTTTTAAATGTTGAACTTCAAACGGTGGACTGATGAAAGGGAAAAAGGTAAAATAATGGAAACCGGAATTAAAAGTCCTGAAAGGTGCATGCTGGGAAAAAAAAGACTTAAATCTGAAGGCTAGAATAAATAAACAATCCTGAGAGTTGGAAGCTTGAAAAGAAAGAAAAAAATACCTGAAAGCTTTCAGTTTTCAGGGTTTTTTCATCTACCTTTCAAGACTTTTTTTTCTGGCTTCATTTTTCAGGGTTTTTTTTTTCTAGTCTTCAGCTCTCAGGCTTTTTTCCCAGCAGGTTTAGGATTTTTTTTCCCCTGTTTTATTCTAGCTTTTAGCTTTCAAGAATGTGTTTTTTTTCAAGCTTCCAGCTCTCCGGATTGTTTATTTATTCTAGCCTCCAGCTTTAAGGATTTTTTTTCGCAGCATGCACCTTTTAGGACTTTTAATTCCAGCTTCTATTTTTTTACCTTTTTCCCTTTCATCAGTCCACTGTTTGAAGTTCAACGTTTAAAAATTAATGCCAGCGCACAAAAAAGCACTGGCAGAATGGTCAATTTTAACTTAGCCTACGCAATTTTTTTTCTGCTATTTAAATTATAATAAAATAGAGAAAAAGTGTTTTAAATAAATACCAGATAAAATAATTTTATAAAAATCTTGTAAAAGAAAGGCCTTATTTCAAAAAAATTAAACAAATGAACAAAAAATTTTTTTAACAAGTGCTTTTTTATGGGTTTGCCAATGTTTTTGCGAGCGTGTGAGCGAGCGTAAAAGGCTTCAGCGCAAATGCGCTGGCAAAAAGGCTGTTTCATGTCTCAGGTATTTTTATTTTTCGAGCCTCTATTTTTTAGGCTTTATTTTGTTTTTTCCAACTTTCATTTTGAAGTCTTTTTTATTTTATTTTTCCACCTTCCAAATTTAAACCTTTTTTTTTTCAGCCTTCAGTTTTGTAGCTTTTACTTTTCAAATTTCGATTTTTTTGGCTTTTTGTTTTCTTTTTTTTTTTTAGCTTTTAGCTTTCAGGCTTTATTTTTTTTTTTAGCGTCCAGTTTTAAAAAAACAAAAAAAAGCTATTTTTAAGGATTTTTTATTTTATTTTTTTACCTTTAAAATTTAAAACTTTTTTTTTCAGCCTTCAGTTTTATGGCTTTTATTTCTTTTTTTTTTCAAACTTCTATTTTTTAGGCTATATATATTTTTTTTCCAGCTTCTCGCTTTCAAATTTTTTATTTTCAAGCCTTCAGCTTTTAGACTCTTGTAGGCTTTCATGGTTCAGTTGTTTTTTAACCCTCTTTAAGGTTTCAGGCTTTTCTTTTAAGCTTCCATTTTTAAAGCTTTTTTTTTTTTCCAGCTTCCAACTTTTATTCTTTTTTTAGCTTCCAGTTTTATGGCTTATATTATTATTCGTGATTTTAGGTCTCAGGGTTTTTTTTTTAAGCCTCTAGTGTTCAGTTTTTTTTTTTTTTTTTTTCCAGTTTCCTATTTTAAGTTTTATTGTTTGTTTTTTTTTGTTTGTTTTTCAGTTTGAAACTTTTAGGTCTTTTTTTCTAGCCATTAACTCCATGGCTTGTTTTTTTTATTTTAGCTACCAGCTTGCGGGCTATTTTTTCCAACTCTTACCTTTTAGGTTTGTTTTTGTTTTCAGCTTCCAGCACTCAGGCTTTTTTCAGCTCTTAGCTTTTAGGCTTTTGTTGTTTTTTTCAGTGTCCATTTTATTATGTTGTTTTTTTACTGCTTTCAGCTCTCAGGTTTTTTTTTTTTTTAAGTTTCCAAATCTCAGGCTTTTTTTTCTTCCTATTTTTCATGCTAAAATACTAAAATCCAGAAACATAATATTCTGCAGATTTAGCAATTCATACCATTTTTATAAAAACAAGCTTTTAATATATATATATATATATATATATATATATATATATATATATATTACACTAAAGTTGTGCTATAAAAATGTAATTAATTTACTGCACTACTGCAGCTTTTTTTTATGCACTACAGTAGTGTAATAGTAAAATAATACTACTATATAAATATACTAATACAGTATATTTATATAGTAGTCCACTTTATAAATATACTTGTACTATTTTTTCTTTTTACTTTTAGTTTGAAATCTTCTTAATTAATGATGTAATGGTGTAGTGATTTGTAAGTGAGAGGTTATGAGTTTGATTTCCACCATGTTCCTGGTTACACTACAATCAGCTATAGTTGAAAAAGAAGTCTATATTTTATAAACAAATTTTTTTTTTACAAGCTGTAGGTTTTTATTTAATATTTAATGCGTAATTTTAATTTTTATCACAGGTTGTTTTGTACTCATGGTAACATAAGTACAAAAAGTTATGGTAACATAAGTAAAAGAACCAAAATTTAAGCATACCAGTAGTTACATATAAGAACTAAAATTTAAAATATTTATGCACATAAATTTGCTGTATGGTCACAAACAATCAATCAACACTTAAGGGAAAAATAAGGTACATTAGAATAAAAGGGATTTATTTTTCAAACAAAGCATATTTTGTTGGTTGTCAAGACAAAAATAAAGATTATTAGATGAATATTCAAAAATATACAAGTACCATGGCAACAATAAGACAGACAATGCTCTCAAACAGTACTTACAATTAAATTTTTTATTATTTTTTTTCAAACAAAAATAAACAGATATACAACAAATATCACCAAACCACAACTTATAAAACAAAAAATTTAATACAAAATAAAAAGTATGTGTACAAATATTTAAAGCCTAAGAATGAAAAAAATTAATAAATAAATCATTTACCACACCACTGGTAGAAAACATGAACTCACAATAAATTAAAATTCTAATGAAAACACCAAAGCAAAACTAAAATAACTCAAGTATGTAAACAAAACTAATAATAAATTTCTCTCTAAGACAATTAAAACCAAATATGTGCTTCCAGCATAAGTAAACCAAAGACAATAAAATTGCAATATACCCTATTAAAAACCCTTTCATAATAAATAAAACACAATAAGTCTTATAAAGTCAATAAATTCTGCAATTCCTTCTTCAGATGTCAGTGTTGATGGGTACTATCCTTTGAATCATAAAGACTCCAATAGTCACATGCTAGGTTTAGGGGTATACATATGCATTAATTCCCCTATTTGTTGTGAAATCAGGTTCAAATCCTTTGACCATTCTTTTATGTGCTTTCGCCTAGCACCTCTTCACTCTATCACCTTTCTCTTTGTTCTTTATCATTCTCCTTCTTCCCATGATTGCACTCTTTTAGATGTTGTCTCTGATCAAATTGACCATGCCCTCTCTCTTTACCCCTCTGCCAATATTGTTGTTGTTGGTGATTTTAATGTCCATCACACTGAATGGCTTGGCTCTAACACCACTGATCCTGCTGGCACTAAAGCCTTTAACTTCTGCGTTTCTCAATCTCTTACTCAGATAGTTAATTTTATGACTCGTTTTCCTGACAACCCTAATCATTTACCTTCATTCCTTGACTTATGTCTTGTCTCTGACCCTAGCTTATGTTCAGTTTCTCCCTTTTCTCCCTTAGGTGGTTCTGACCATGCAATGATCTCTATAAATTTTTCTTCTCGCACTTCTTTTTTGGGCTCACCTTATCATCGCACCACCTACTACTACCCTAAAGCTGACTGGGATTCCTTTCGTGATTTTCTTTGTGATGGTCCTTGGGCTGATGTTTTTTCTCTCTCAGCTGACAAATGCGCTTCTTACGTAACCTCCTGGATTCAGGCTGGAATGGAAGCTTTTATTCCTTCGCGTCCGTTTCAAGTCAAGCCTCATTCTACTCCATGGTTTTCTCCTTCTTGTGCGGCTGCTATATCCAATCGTAATCATTTTTTTCATCTTTTTCAAAAGAACAACTCTCTTGAGAACAAATGGCTATTTATTATTGCAAGAAATCGATGTAAAAAGGTGCTTTCTGATGCTAAACTCCATTATTCTCAGTTCACTAAATCTTGCATCTTATCGCAGAAGTTAGGCTCTAAAGACTTTTGGAAAATCTTCAACAGCATTATTAACAAGGGTAGATCTAACATTCCATCTCTCATTCATGGGACTGATCTTATTACCTCTCCCAAGGATAAGGCAGAACTATTTGCAAAGAACTTTTCTTCTAATTCCACTCTTGAATCTTATGGACATTCTCTTCATTCTATTCCAGTCAAGCAGGTTGACTCATTGTCAGACATTCAAATCACTCCGGCTTCTGTTGCTAAAGTCATATCTCAATTAAACTCGTCTACAGCTTGTGGTCCAGACAACATTTCTGTCACAGTCTTGCAGAATTGTTCTCCAGAACTTTCTTTAATTCTATCTAAACTATTTAACAAGTGTTTGACTGAGTCTTGTTTTCCTGCTTGTTGGAAAATGGCATCTGTGGTTCTAATATTCAAAAACTCTGGAGAAAATTCTGACCCCTCCAATTATCGTCCAATCAGTCTTTCTGTTAATAACAAGGTCTTTGAGTCTTTGATCAACAAATTCCTCACATCTCATCTTGAGTCAAATAAACTGCTGTCAGACAATCAATACGGTTTTTGATCCTCTCGCTCTACGGCCGACTTGCTAACTGCTGTAACTGAAAGATTTTATCGTGCATTAGATGGAGCCGATGAGGCTAGGGCTATTGCTCTCGACATATCTAAAGCTTTCGACAAAGTTTGGCATGGTGGTCTTCTCCATAAGCTTGCTTCATATGGTGTTTCTGGGAAAGTTTTTGAGATTATCAAATCATTTCTTTCTAACCGGTTTATTAAAGTCATCCTTGAAGGCCAACAATCTTCTTTATTTCCATTAAGTTCTGGGGTTCCCCAAGGTTCCATCCTGGGCCCTGTTTTGTTTCTTATCTACATAAACGATCTTCCTGACGACCTTTCATCTAAAGTAGCTCTTTTTGCTGATGACTCAACTTTATACTCCTGTCTTGACAAAAAGTCTTCTCTTTTCAATCGCCTAGAACAAGCAGCTAATCTTGAATCCGATATCACTTCAGTAATAGATTGGGGTTCACAGTGGCTTGTGAATTTCAACTTTAAAAAAACCCAGTTGCTTACTGGAAACAACTACCGTAATATGGTCAACATTCCTATATTAATGAATGGCAATCCTCTTACTGAGTCGTCCTCTTTATGTCTTCTTGGATTATCGCTTACTACTGACCTTTCATGGAAACCATATATACAATCGATTGCTAAATTAGCTTCTGCTAAGGTTGCTTCTCTTTATCGTGCTCGCCATTTCCTTACTTCTGATTCCATTCTCTACCTCTACAAATCTCTTATTCGTCCCTGTATGGAATACTGTTGTCATATTTGGGCTGGTTCTTCTAACGATTCACTTTCTCTTCTTGACAAGGTCCAAAAACGCATTGTAAATGTTGTTGGACCTGGACTATCTGCTAAGCTTGAACCTCTTTCCCATCGTCGTAAAGTTGCATCTCTTTCTCTTTTCTACAGATACTATCATGGTCACTGCTCAAAGGAGTTATCATCTCTAGTTCCATCAACTAAAATTCATTCTCGTTTTACTCGTCATTCAGCTAAGTCTCATTCGTTTACTGTATCTGTCCCTGCATGTTCTAAAAACCTTTATTCATCTAGTTTTTTTCCCCGCACTTCAATCCTTTGGAACTCTCTCCCATCTTCATGTTTTCCTGACTCATACAACCTTCAACTTTTCAAGTCTTCTGTCAACCGTTTCCTTGCTCTATAACTCTGTTCTTTTTTTTCCTAGTAACTCCCAACTTGATAGTGGTTGCTTGCAGCCTTGTTGGGAGTGAATGCAAATAAAAAAAAAAAAAAAAATCCCACATAAAATCCCACATAAAGAAGATGTCCTCTTTCATTCATGGTCAAATCACAGTATCAGTATAAGGTAATATACTCTCAAAAAAGGCATTTGTTTTTCAAACAAATGCCTTTTTTGAGAGAGCAGACAGACAGAGAGGGGTAGCTCAAAGCTTCTAGTCTAAATTTAATTGCAAATAATACATGGAGTAATTTAATTTGAGTAATTCAGAGAAGGCCATGATGATCATGATTACTGATGAGCAAAAGAACAGCTGTGAAGCATGTGGTTAAAGTTTTCACTCAGAAGCCAGAGGTCCGAGGTTTGATTCCAGCTCTAGCCCAAAAAGCAATATTGCGTGAACTTCTAGTTAAATGCTCTTCTGTGGTGCTCTTTAATAAGACCGTAAGGACTTTTCGGGAGCACCTAAATAACCTAAAAAAAAATATATTGATAGAGGTAAAAGAGCATCGTGGATTATTTGGAAAAGTTAATGTCACATGCAAGTTGTATAGCATTGTGTAAAAATGGTTACAGCAGTTTCTGCTTTGGTTTTAGGCAAGATGGAAAGAAATAGTTTAATATGTGTCTATCTGCAATATTGGAAGATTATGCCAATAGTTATTTATATTATTACAAATTAACAATATTAACACAAAGATACATTATAACACTCAATATGGAAAACATGCAAGGTATTCTATTAAAATGAATAAGGGTTTGTTGCAACAATCATTTATTTCATTATTTATTTGCTTTTTTATTTTTTTGTAAAAACCTCATAAATTAAAACTGCACATACCCCATTTTCAAAATTTATATATTGAGAATAAATATGAATATTGATAGCATTTTAACATTAAATTGTTTTATACTTTTCTTTCTTTTTTTTTTTTTTAGTTTATCTAAAGACCTTGTGCCTGTTTCTATGTACAAGTTTTTTGAAATAATTGATAATAAGTAATTTTATATATACAGTTTTTCAGGATCTGCTGCATATTTTATTGGAACACTATTCAACTAATTAAGTGGATGATTTCAGATAATGCGCATGTTGTCAGCATATTTCTTGTAAATCTGAATGGATTATTTAGATGGAACAATGAGGAAACCTTACTAAATGTTTCAACAATTATTAACTCATTGGTAAGTACGTTTTATAATTAATATTTTAATTGATATTGTTTCATATTAATTATAATATTCTTTTATCTCCTATATTAATTGTGATAATCTTTTATCTTGCATTATTTCAGAGATGAGGTTTTTCAAAACTCTAGGGTTTTTTGGTTCTGGGTACCCGTACTCGGGTTTGGCGAGTCTGTAGCTAATTACCTGGAACTGATACCCGGTCCAAGACTCGGCGAGTTTCGTGATTTGAACTCCTGGCCTTGTTTTATACGCAGCAGGTTGTTTTGTGAATCTAGTGAGCTTCTAGTTAAATGTGAACTTCTAGTTAAATGCTCTTCTGTGGCGCTTGTTTTGTGAATACCTAACTTTTCTAGGCAGCTGTATCTGATGCTTAATAGCATGCTTAGATAGGGCTGTATTTATATTATTATTAGGGAGGCCCACAGTCAAAAAAATTTAATAAAATTGACCGTTAGGTCAAAATTATCAATTAAAAAATTGTCGGGTAAACCTAATCCAGAAAGAGGTATTATATAATCAAAATATGAATTATATTATTCACCAATGTATTTTAAAACAATTTTCATTGTTTTTTCAATCATCATTGAAGAAGCTCCTTAAGGTATTGGAAGTGAGCACTTAATAGAAAATATTAATATTAAACATGAGTTGACAATTCTTAGCAGAAACGATGCTAATCTTACAACATTCCAATTAGCAATTGATTTTATGATAAGAAAGTTAAAAGAATATAATGGTAATTTAAGTAGAGAGCTATTAATGACAATAAATAACTCAAATAAATTGCCTTTAAAACCAAGATTTAGAAGAGCTATTAGATTCTCCTGTAAATGATACTATGCCAAAGAAAATTTACAAATTTTCAAACAAAAATTTACATATTTATTAAAGAGATTATTTGATAGAAATGAAGAACAACAAAATACACATTATGAACAGGGACATTCAACTGAAAATAATGAAAATACTACAGGAAGCGCATTAACATCAACACTAGAGGAAAAACTAAATAAATTATTCTATATTTTTTTATTTTTTCCATTTTTTATTAGATTCTCCTGTAAATGGTACTATGCCAAAGAAAATACAAAAATTTACAGATTTATTGAAGAGATTATTTGATAGAATTGAAGAACAACAAAATACACATTATGAACAGGGACATTCAACTGAAAATAATAAAAATACTACAGGAAACGCATTAGTATCAACACTAGAGGAAAAACTAAATAAATTATTCTATATTAAACACTTATAAGTATTTTAATTTATATTATATATTTTTTTAAAGTACTGTCATGTCGATTTGGTAGTTTAACATAAGTAAAATTATTCATTAGTATATTTAAGTTTGGCTTTGAAACAAAAAGTTTTATTTACCGAAAAATTTACCAAATCTATTTTTTCAATTGGAGGGAACACAAAAAATCCAATCATTCTATTGTTAAAGTTTCAAGACAAAAAGACGTATTAGACCCGGACCTGATCTTGAACCCTATAAATATTCATAGGCTCGACTCAGGCTCGTTAGGTCTAAAAATGCTGGGTTTTCCCAAACCCTACAAAACTCTCCCATAAAAATAAAGGATGATAAGTTATTTTAATCAACACTTTGAAACTTTTTCAAATTGCTACATAAAGTTTGACAAAACAGATAGCTTTTATAATAGATAACTGAATTAAATGATATATCCATTATGGTGCATTGGTACCATAATTTGTAAGAAACCCAAACATTTCAAACTGCGGACTCATATTTTTATGTAAATTTAAATTTTAATTTGAGTTTTTTTTGTAGTGTTTTGCAATTTAAAAATGATTTGGTTATACAATTGACACTTTTATTTTTTATTAGTTGTTTAATAAAAATTATTTTTTCATTAAACGAAGTCTTTGTATGTCAAATTATAAATATGTTATGAAATATAAAAATTATATATATGTGAAATATTGCATATAATATATGCATTACTATATATATATATATATATATATATATATATATATATATATATATATATATATATATATATATATATATATATATATATATATATATATATATATATATATATATGTATATATATATATATATATATATGTATATATATATATATATATATATATATATATATATATATATATATATATATATATATATATATATATATATATATATATATATATATATATATATATATATACCCATACATTAGGGATGTATGGGAAATGAGTTTTTCATCAAAAAATTATTCCAACTTTTTTAGATTTATAATTTTTTGTAAAAATATAAATCTATAAAAAAATTTTGTATAATAAAATTTTCACATAGATTTATAATTTTACCAAAACCTTTATTTGTTTTGAAAAAATTAATTTTGTATTTACAAACTTTTTGCTAAATTGGTTCTAAGTTTTATGGACTTAAGTTTCAAATGCCTGAATAAAAAAAGAGTTTTTTGCTTCATTCTTTAATTTCATAGTATGAAGATTGTATGTATTATCATCTCTGCTTTTTTTTATCAGATTGAAATCTAGTTTAGGATTCATAATTGTTCAGGATTCTCAATTGTTCAGATTTTCAGTTGTTCAGGATTCTCAATTGTTCAGGATTCTCAGTTGTTCAGGATTCTCAATTGTTCAGGATTTTCAATTGTTCTAGGTTTTTTAATTGTTCAGGATTCTAAATTGCTTTAAGATATAATTTTAAAAGTATATTTATCTGCTTTTATTCAAGAATAAAAAACTAGTTTTAAAATCTTTTTTACATTGCAGTAAGAAAAGTTCTTTAACAACCAAAGTATTTTAACATAAAAACGGTTGCTTCAATGATTAGTTGCTTCACTAGGTGGTTTTGAGTTTTTCAAAAACTTGGATATTAATTCACAATAAAAAATGACCTTAAATTTATCCTTTTTTTTTTTTTTCATCCTTATTTTTTCTTATTCTTTCCTCCACTTTCTGAGTGATTTTCCTTTTTTTTCTGCTCTGTAATCTTTTTGAACATTTCTTTTTTTTTTTTTTTATTTACCCTGAACTCTCTCTAAGTGTTTTTTCTTTTTTCTTTACTCTGTAGGTGAAGCAAGTCAGTATAACCAGAGAAATTATTCAAAAAAAAAATTTCATATCGAAAAAATTTTTCTGCTTTATAAATAAAAAATAAATTTGATATAATATTTTCTCACACAGATATTATGTATTTTGTTAAGATGTGAAAGAATGCTAACTTTTTAATATAAAAATATATTTATATATTTATACTTACAATTGTTAAAAACAATTTGCAAAATCTAAAAACCGATTGCAATATTTTATTTTTATTTTACAAAAATTTTTTTGGCATTTAATAAAGAATTATAGAAATAATTATGATTCACTAATTGTGGCAAAAAAAAAAACACTTTAATATCTTAAAAAAAGACTCAGGCATAAATAACCTCTGGTTTCTTATTTGAAACTTGTATTTAGTTTTTCAGATCATTAAATATTTTACATAGATAATGTTTTATTTTAACTTCTGATTTATTTTATAATGGAAGTTTTTAAAATAAGTAATTTCTAAAATCCAAATATATTTTTTTATTACAATTAATATGATTATTTTTAAAAATCCTCAAAAAACCTCTCAATTTTGCATCAAAACACTCTTTTAAAATATCTATTTAAAAAAATATAAAAAAGAAAACTACAAAAGCTAAATGTTTTCAATGTTATCAGGCCTCCATTCTGTCTTTATTGCATTTTCCAAGAAAGGCTATATGTTATGTAGAATGGTTTTTTTTATTTTATTTTAAATTATTTTTATAGTAAGTAAATACCATATTTTGATTCGTAATCCTTTTATGAGCTAACAAATAAAAACTTTTAGAAATAAAAAAAATTAAAAAAGAATTTGTTAAATTAGAAATAATCTTAAAAAAGGTTATTTTAAACTTAAAATTGTTAATTTCAATAATATATTATATAAAAATTTTAATTTTATTAACATTATCAACAAATGCAAGTTGAATGAATAAATTTTTTAGTTAAAAATAATCATGAAAATAATTATACTTTTAATGATTTCTCGTAAGTCATTATAATAAACGTAATTCTTTGTTATTAAATATGTTCTAAACTGTACAAACAAGTTCTACTGTTTGTATACTTTGGAAGTGGTTTACATAAGATGCAGTGTTATAAAAGAGATTTAGTGGTTTACAAGAGATGTAGTGATATTTAAAAGAATTTTTATTGTAGTATACAAAAGATGTAGGTGTTTACAAGAGAGGTAGTGGTTTACAAGAAATGTAGTGGTTTACAAGATGTCCGTTTTATATAAAGTACCCTTGGTTGCAATTTGGGTTTGATTAGCAGAAATAATACAACAGTTTATTGAATAATACACATACCGTTTATTGAATAATTCACATACTGTTTTTTTAATAATACACATATTAAACACACAAATAACACACATCACAAACACAAAAAAACAAAAAAACAAAAATATTACCATTAAATTTTTATCTTTTCAAATATTTGTAATCTCAAAAGTATACTTTCACAAGTTTAATATTACCTTTTGCCAAATTTACCAGACCTATTTGCTCTTTGTGAATTTAATTTAAATTAAAAAAACAAACAACCCAAATTGACTTCAAATTAATGTCTTTTAGAAAAACTCCAATTGTCATGTACTATACTTACACACAAGTTCAAATATTTGTCATGAATTCCAATTACTAATTGAATTATTTGTCACGAATTCTAATTACCAATAGAATTATTTGTCACAAGTTCCAATTACCAATTGAATTATTATATAGTTAGTTGATATAAAGAATTCCAATTTCCAATTACCAATTGAATTATTTGTCACTAGTTCCAATTACCAGTTAAAGTAATTGTCACAAATTCCAATTAACAATTGAATTATTTGTCACAAATTCCAATTACCAATGGAATTATTTATTATGAATCACTATTACCAATGGAATTTTTTGTTACAAGTTTTAATTACTAATTAAACTATTATATAATAATTTAATTCATGAATTCCAATTAACAATTACCAATTGAATTATTTGTCACGAGTTCTAAATACCAATTGAATTATTTATCACTAATTCAAGTTTGAATCCTCTAACTATTTTTTTATATTCTATCGCTTGCACTTCACTTTTGGCCTCCAATTTCATTCAATTCACCTCTTTGCTATAAATTGCTGTTTCATTATTTATTTTTATTATCATTTTCCTTCTTCCTGAGAGTGCACTAATTTTGATGTTGTTTTCTTACCAAATTGAACTCTTATTTTTCCTTAGTCAATATTATTGTTGTTATTAGACAATATTGTTGTTATTGTTGTTATTTTTAGTCAATATTGTTGTTATTGTACTGACCTTTCTGGCTCTAAAGTTGATAACTTTTTTGATTTCTTAATCTCTTGCTCAAATAGTCAACTTTGTGACTTGTTTTTGTCAGAGTTTTTTGATGGCAGCCCTAATTACTTAGGGTAACTCCATTTTAAACTGGTACAATTGTTTCAGTCACCTCTCGGATTTTCTTTAAATTTTACCCAGTGGTACATAACAATGAATAAAGAAAAAATGTAAAATTTGAGCTATCAAATCCAAAGGGTTTAAAAGTTAAGACACTTTGACATTCAGCCTAAAACGTTCCATTTTTTTTAAGTCCGCCATTATGGATTTTGTAGTTTTTCAGCCTAAAAAGTTGTACTATTTAATAAATAATTTAAAATTTTGTGGATCATTGTGGCTAAAAATGGGTACCTACCTGTGGCTAAAAATGGGCACCTTTTGAAGGTGCTAAAATCAAAAATGTTGAGAAAATAGTGAAGTTTAAATTTTTTGATGGTTACTTTTTGATTTTAAAATGGTCAATTTTTTTGTTGTTTTACCAAGGGTTGCGCTTTTATTAACTCCCAGAGTTGCCCAAGTCTCATGGATTCATTTTTTTTCAAATGAAGTAGGTGACCCTTGGCTATCTTTATATATAAAATGGTTTTGGCTTCTTGAAGCATTATAGAAATATGCCATTTTGAAATTAAGAAAAAAGAAATATTTTTGTAGCCTCTATTCTCCATTATGGAATTTATAATAATACTTATTGAGTGAATAGATTCAGTTCTAGTGGAGAAATATTATTGAAAATTGGTACCTGACCAATTTTAAAGATATTAAATACAAAGATAAAAAGAAATTAATCTAATTCTAAATATTTGAGAATAATTTTTTAATTTTAAAATATCAGCAGTCAAATTTTTGTTTTGTAACCACGGTTACATTTCACTTATTTCTGAAGCTCACTCTCATTGTGAAATAAGAGGTCCTAAAAAAGTTTAGGTCTCTGAAAGAAAATTAAAAAATTATATTACTTTGCATAACTTGCAAGTATGCATAGAAATATAATTTATTATACAATAAATTGAAAATATAATTTTTATATTAGTTATAATAGTTTAACATTATTACTTAATGTCTAATAATTAGGTATTGTTTCAAAATATTGGTTGCAGGCTTAAATATTAGATTGTTTGACAGACGACTTAAAAGATTGCAAATTATATGAATCAGAAACACAAGAACTTATGTTCGAGGAAAAAAACTAGACGAATAAGAGTTTTTGTAGTACTTAGGAACAGTAACAGAAAAAAGATGAGACTTAATTGAATGATGAGTAAAACGAGAATGAATTTTTGAGGATGGCACAAGAGACGCTAGCTCTTTAGAGCAGTGCCTATTATAGTATTTGTAGAAAAGAGAAAGAGAAGCAACATTACAACGATGTGACAGAGGTTGAAGGTTGGCTGCAATAGCAGGTCCAACTATATTTACAAAGCGTTTTTGCATCTTGTCTAAAAGAGAAAGGGCATCATTAGAAGATCCGCCCCAGATATGGCAACAGTATTCCATACAAGGCCGAAATTGAGATTTATAGAGATAGAGAATAGAATCCAGAGTAAGAAAGTGACAAGCTCAATAAAGAGAAGTGACTTTAGCAGATGCTAATTTTGCAACGGATTTGATATAAGGTTTCCAAGAAAGATCAGAAGTAAAAGTTAATCCTAGAAGATGAAGGGTAGGAGACTCATCGAGTACATTACCGTTCATAAATATAGGAAGGTCTAAATTATTGCGATAACGATTGGCTGAAAAAATTGAGTTTTATATGAATTAAAGTTCACCAGCCACTGTGAGCCATTGAAGCTTATATCATTTAAATAAATAAAGAAAATATTCATCAACTTTCACTGACAGAGTAAAAGCTGTTCAAATAGAGTTTCATCTTCTTTTGACATACTGACGCCCAGAAGATGTTGACGGTATTTTAACAAGAGAAATGATTTTCTTTTTTGGCACCCAACAAATATTATCTTGCTTTGGCCAGTAGTACAACCGACTTGGATAATGTGTGTGCATAAACTTTACCATAAAATCATCATTCTCTTTATCAATTTCAGAAACCATACCAAGCCAGTAAAAATTGCTGTATATACAATATAGGTATTGTGCATCAATCAATGTTAGAGCAAAATCATCATCATCTTATACCCTTTTCATTTTTTTAATTGAATGAAAAGAAGGTATAAATTGATGAAAAGTTCTTGTCTCAGGAATAGTGGTTGCTATTAAAAGTCTATCAGAAAGTTTAAATTTCACTAGCTCCATTTCTTCAGCAGGGATGTACACAAATGTAATCCCACTGATTGACTTTTGACAGTATTCAAATATTGCTTAAGAAGACAGTATTTGAACTGTGGTTGGACTCAGCAAGCTAACAGTTGCAACAAGCCTTTTAACAGTGCCACCTATTCCATTGCATAGAGATTTACCATGTCTTGTTGCAAAGAAATTTTAGATGCACCGAACAGACATATTTTAAGCATGGTGACATAAATTGTAAAAATACTTGCAAACTTTATACTGCCCTGTGCAACCTTCAGAGAAACTAAATGAATTTTTGTAATTGCGGGACAGAGATGAGTTTTTATAAGATTAATAACATAAGTTTTATGCATAACTTCATTGATAAATCCAACATCATGATTAAAATCATCTGAAATTACACAAAAAGAAGGTATTGAAGACATTCTAATTTCACTTTCTTGTAGTAGATGAAAACTGGATGAAGTTGACTCCAATGTTAATTTTGTATCTCATCTTGTACTACAAAAGTGTGATTCTCTGCAAAATCTGCTAGTACAATAGCCTCATCAATACTAATTGCCTCTTTGAGATGCTTTAGATGATTGTGATTTTGCTATAAATGAGAAGTAATTTTGTCAAGTTTTACACTCAGGACCTCTATGAATTCATTTAAGTGAAGTTTTATTGTTAATAGTTTGGTCCTATCTGTTGCTATCCACTGACAGTTCATTTTCGTCACTGTCATATTGCTCTTTTGGATCATCATTTGGTGTGAGTTACTTTTTACAAAAATTTTAATAACTGTACTTTTTTATTGAATCAAGTAGAATACGTTTTAATATTAATCCTTTTTTTTTTTTTTATTTGCACTCACCAATTTTTAAAATGTTTCCTCGAAATTACTCTTAAATACTTTAAATACGTCTAACAGTTAATAAATATTTTTAAATCTTTTTTTTAAAACCTAACAAACCCCCGTTAAATAATTATTTAAGTTTAAAATCTAAAACTAAAAGAAAGTATTTTTGTTCAATTTTATCGACAACTTTGCTATTGCTGAATAATTTTATTAAAATGTTAGCTTAAAAGATTTATAATTTTTTTTTAATCTGAATTTTTTCTTTTTCTTCTTCTTCTAATAATGAGCATATTTAATTTTTTTTAAATTCAAACCTTTATTTCAACTGCGTGCGGTTTTTAAAATACTTTATTAAATGTTAAAATAATCGTAAATTACTTCATTAAAATTCCGCTCAAAAATATCTTTAAATATACTCAAACAAAAAATTTTTTGCTCGACGCAAATAGCCCTAGCTACACGCAAAATCGCTCTTGGACGACGTAAAATTCACATCGCCCGACGCTTTATCGCAAGGCCTGTTGAAGACATTCTAATTTCACTTTCTTGTAGTTAATGAAAACTGGATGAAGTTGACTCCAATGGTAATTCTGTATCTCATCTTGTACTACAAAAGTTTGATTCTCTGCAAAATCTTCAATATCTTCATCAATACTAATTGTTTCTTTGAGATGCTTTAGATGATTGTGATTTTGCTATAAATGAATGAGAAGTAATTTTGTCAAGTTTTACACTCAATTAAGTGAAGTTTTATTGTTAATAGTTCCGTCCTATCTGTTGCTATCCACTGTTTGAAATCCACTGACTGTTCATTTTCGTCACTGTCATATTGCTCTTTTGGATCATCATTTGGTGTGAGATACTGCTGGAAATAACTTAAAGCAGCTTGTATGCCAGGACAATTATTGTATTGGTGAATCATGCAAGCTTTCGATTTTCTGCTGCAGACAATCTTTTCAATGATTTCATGGTAAGATGTTTCAAAGGCCTAACAGCACTCAACATTAATTTAACATTTTGGTGTATTGTACACACACAAACAGAATGTGTACTTTTTGGACCAGCAAGGATGCACCATTTAGGCTGAAGACTGCAAAATTTAGAAAAACCAATTTTATGGTCTGGGTATTTAATCCTATATGCATAGAGTCCTTTAAGTTACACAAAATCAATTTTTTTGACATGTATTTTTTTTTCCCAACACTTGCACAGTCTTTTATCTGGCATCTGCTTTGAATACTCATTGTCACAGTAAAAAAGCTTTAGAAGTTCTATAACATATTTACTGATTTGCTGCTGTTCAACTACATAATGGTATGTTATAATGCAATTGGGGTCAAGTAAAAACTTTGCATTTTGAATTTTGTCATTGGAAACTGAAAACTCTTTTGCTGCTTTTCTGATAGATCAAGATTTTGGGGTCATTGTCAAAATTTGAAGTTGTTGCCTTCTGTTAGAGACTTTGAGTTTTTCTTTCATAAATTCAACAAGGAAGTCTAAATCGCCAAATTTGGTTTGAATTTCCTTTAGAACTTTGTTGTTGTTTGGTGCAACAATATCGGATTCAGTGACATCCAGAGCAGTTGCAAGTTTCTTAATAACTGCTTTTTCAACTTGCTTTATCTTTCTCTTTCTAAGTAAAGGCTTGTTAGAGGTTTTTGGTAAATGAACTTTTAGTGGAGACACTTCAAGTTCACATAAAGTACTGTTGAGCAATGATCTTGTTGATTCCAGTGTAATTTCTTTTTCCATATTATCTTCAGTTAATTTTATTTCCAACTCGTTCTCTTCTGATTCTTCAATTGATGCTAATTTATGTCTGCTTTGTTGACAAAGTTTTTTGCCTGGCACTACAAGTTTGTCTTTACTGCATAAATATTTTGCTGTATCCAAGTTGATTTCACGAAGACTCCCTAAAAAAAGAGATTAACTCTTTTATTATGTATCAAAATTTGAATAAAACCCATTTAAAGTTAAAAGTGCACTTTCAAAAGTCACCTAAAAGCTAGGTTGAATATAGATAAAATAGAATTTGGTTGCAAAGAATTTCATTATTGTATCTCACAACATTTTCACAAAACTAAAAGTTATGATTACTTTAAATACCTTTTATAACTTTGTTATGCCTATTGAATGAATTGCAGCATCTTGTTAATTTAGGTGCATAACTTCAAATAAATATGTTTATGATGGAGACAAGTTGTTGGTTTGACATTGATTATATGTAGCCCAGTCTTTCACATTAATATTTCTCTTTCATATTCATTTCTCTTTCATATTCTCTTTCATATCAGTTATATTATTAAAACTGTTGTTTTAACAATATAACTGATATCATAAATCAAATTTATACATCATAGCAGGCATTGCAAAACTATATTTTTACATAACAATTCTCTTCACAAAACTTCATTTATATAAAAAAACCAACCTCAATAAACTGTTTTTACACATCACATCTGAAACCATGAGAGTCAGACAACACGTAAAAACCTTATCGTTTTAGTGTTAAGTGATTTTAAAAATATTTGCTAACTGTTTTATTTTTTATTACAAAAAAAAAAAAAAAACAGTTATCCACAATTTATAATTAGGTAATTTTCTTTTTTACTTTGGATTCAGCATCTTCAAAAATGATTAGGTACCAATTTTCAGTCAGTTTCTTCCACTAAAACTTAAATTTGTTTTCACATATACAATTGCTAAAAAATCTATGAATTTGAGTTTGAAAAAATCTATGAAGTTGAATTTGAGTCCAAATAAGGAATTTTTTATCTAAATTTCAAAATGACATATCTTTATAATGCTTTAAGAAACCGAAAACATCTTTTTTATAAAGATATCCTAGGATCACCTACTTCGTTTGAAAAAAAAATCTATGAAACTTGGACAACTGGAGTAAATGAAAGCACAACCTATGGTTGACCATTTGACCATTTGACCAACTGACCATTTAACCGTTTGACCATTTGACCAACTGACCATTTTAAAATCAAATAATAACTATCAAAATTTTTTTACTATTTTCTTTACATTTTTGAATTCAGCACCTTCAAATATGGTCAGGTACCTATATTTAGCCACATTAGATCTTAAATTATTTATTAAATAGTACAAAACTACAAAATCCATAATGGGGGACTTGACAAAAAATGGAATGTTTTAGGCTGAATATCAAAACGTCATAACTTGTGAACCATTTATACATATGCGGTTGTGGTAGAGCGCTCGCTCATAATCAAGTGATTCCGAGTTCGATCCCCACCACGTCCCTGGTAGTACCGCGCTCAACTTGTTTCTCTGCGCAGTGGCCTTGTTTGTCAAGGTTCGTGTTTCGGAGTTATAAAGCTGAGAGAGGGTTATAGCCACAAATAAGTAGCCTCCTTGTCTGTAGTGGCCTTCTCGGCCTTGAGGAGGTGAATTTAAATAAAAAAAACAAAAAAAAAAATTTGGATTTTGTGAGCTTAAACTTTACATTTTTTCATGTTTCATTGTTATGTACAACTGGGTAAAATTTGAAAGAAATCTAAGAGGGTGACTGAAAAATTTCAATTTTTTGTCTTAGTTTTACATGTAATTACCCCTTAGCATTACTTACTTTAGTCTCCCCTTCTTATGAAAGTGATGATTTTAGTTTTGGTTACTATGGATACCTAATTTTGCAAACTAACAATCTATATTTGGTAGATCTATTATGTGTAGTATATACTCTGTATTTAGTAAGTGCATTAGTATGAGATTCAAACTTCTTATGAAGGTGAAGTATTTTATATTTGGCTGCTATGGATATCTAATTTTGCTTAGTTAGTTGTACATCTTTTATGTGCACAATAAACATTTTAAATATTTTGTGCATTAATATAAGGTTTGCCCTTTTTATAAGGGATATTTTTTATTGGTTGCTATGAATACCTAATTTTGCATAGCAGCAACCTATTTTAATATTTGCAGATTTTATATGAGTTCTATATTCACTAAACTTTGTTATGAGTACCAATATGAAGCTGCAAAATTGATAATTTAAACTTATATTACTTAACAACCAGATACTTTCCTTAGTTACACAGAGTTACATGATTTTTAAAATATATTTTTATCAAATTTTCAACTATCTTTTTTTTTTAAATAATTAAGTATTAATGTAAATAATTTTAGGTAAAGATTTAGATAATTAATAATAAAAACAAAAAGTAGTGCAAGAAAACATTTGCAATTCAAAGTACATCTACAGTTTATAAAACATACATACATAAAATAAGAAATCATATTTTGGGTCAATACATATTTAAATAATAAAATTAAATTTGTATACTATGGCCTATTCTAGTATTAATTTATTACAGCTTAAAATAGCATTAATAGCCATAACTGTTGCTAAGTATTACCTTTTAAATGATAAACTCTAATAAAATCAGTACTGTTGTTATACAAAATTAACTATATAAAAAATGTATCAACAGCAACCAAATAGAAATATGAGTTCCATAAGAAATCTGAATTTCATTTTATTACACACGCTTATTATTAAGACGATTCTAATCACTTAGTTTCACTCCTTGATTTGTGTCTTATCTCTGAACCTAGTTTGTGTTCAGTTTCTTCTTGTTCTTCTTTAGGTGTTTTAGATCATGCTATGATCTCACTAACACTTGATAGTTCCAACATATGATAGTTCTTGTTCTCCTTTAGGTCCATTATTTTTTACTATCTTTTTTATTTTACCTTAGAAGTTATGTTCCAGAGGCTTTTCAAAAATCAAGCATTTAATTTTAAAAACTTAACAATGACATTATTAAAGGTTAGCATTCTGCATCTCATATATGGGTTTGATCTTATTAACTCTTCTAAGGTAGAACTATTTGTAAGCAATTTTTCATCAAACCTATCTATTGAATCTAATTTAAGTACTCTTCCATGTCATCTTAAAAAACTAGTTGATCCACTTTTTCAACTTGTTCAAGTTCTTATCAGATTTATAGTGATTGAGTTGAAAGGTTGAAGTAATTTAAAAGTAATACATAATTGTAAAACCATAGAAAGTCATCTGGAGCAATTAAATTGCTGGGTGCTATATTTTAGTAATCTGTAAATCAAAATAATTTATAACAAGTATTTTGGTGATGCATCTTCCTACAAAGAAGTTGTTTCTCAACTCAAACTCCAAACACTATTTAGTATTACACATAGAATTTATTAAACTTGAATTTATCAAAGGTTCTTAATTTTTACTAGCTTTACTAAACTTTAAGTTTATGGAATGAAGTGTTATCATGTTATCATGTTATAATTAAAGTATTTTTCAAATTGAGAACAAATCAATTTTAGATTTTTGTTACAACCTTTGCTTATTTATTTTAAAGGGATCCCTAAGTGCTACAAAGATATGATCTCATATGATAGAGCATTAAAAAAAAAAATGTTTGATGTATATTATTTTTTCTAAAACGTAATAATGAACACACACTAACAAATTTAATTTTCAAAAAAACGCTTTTCTTCGATTAAAAAAAATGCACCTTGTCCAAAGTTTATTGACTCTATTGCCTCAAAAAACTCACGTTAGTACGTCAAATTAAACAAAGTAGACAAATGTCATTATTGCAAACTTATTGTTGGTAATTAAATTTAAAAGTAAAGTCGTTTTTTTTCAACTAACACATAATAACTTACAAGAATAAGTTTTGTAGCATTTTGTGAAAATATATTTGTATATTAAAATTTTTTTTATAATATTTATTTATATATTTGTGTTGTAAGGGCAATTCCACGGCTAAAAATGAATAGAAGTCAAATTTTAAACTCTTTTTAGTCAGTTAAAAACAAATGAATATTGACTTAAACATATGAAAGTTTATTTAAAATATTTCCTTGGTAAAAAAATAAATTTATTTCAGTAATTTTTATGGTTTCAAAAGTGACGGTTACACTCATTTTTGCTTGATAAAAAAATAATGATTGTAAAATGTTTTAGTTAAATTAATATTTATGTTAAATTGCTATACTTTTTTGGTTCAAATTGATAAGGTTGAATAGACATTTTATTAGAAATTAAACTAAGACAGGGCTCGAATTAATGCAAAAAAATCTAATCGCGAAAAATTTTTTTTTTTTTGCTCTCTCCCCTTTCCCCTCTCTCTTATAGCTCTCTCCCCCCTCCCCTCTCTCTTATAGCTCGCGCCGATGTGCGGTAATGGGGGAAAAAAATTATCGTCAATAAATCAAAAAACATCGTCAAAAATTTAATAAAAAATTAGATACCACGTTTTTTATAATTTATTGTTTCTTGAATAAAGGACTAATAAAAGTTTAAATATAATTAAGTTTTTCATTTAAGTGGTTCATGTTTTTATTCAATTTTTCTATTTCAAGTTTTCCAATAAAAGATAAAACAAAAAAATTTGGTTTAATAAATCGAATTATAGTTCATGTTTAAAATAAGGCTTAAAAACCTTAAAGTAAAAAAATTGCTGGTTTTTATTAGCATTTTTATATTGTTTGAAAAAAAAACTAATAAAAATGAATTAACTAATAATATATTAATTAATAATTAAATATTAATTCTTTTTTATTAGTTTTTTTTTTTTCAAACAGTATAAAAATGCAAATAAAAGTCAGTAATTTTTTTGCTCTAACGTTTTTAAGCATTATTTTAAACATGAAGTTTTGATAAACAAAGATAAAAACCAACTTTTCAACTTTTCGCTTTAACGACCTTGTAAAAATTTTCCACGCAGAGATTTAATGTAATTTAAATTCAAAAATGTTTTACGTTGAATGAAAATTGAAAAAAAAAAACGAGTCGCGAAAAGATTTTTTTTAAGAAAAAACTAATCACAAAAATGTGTGTAGCAATCGCGATACGCTTAATACGAGCCCTGTAAGACTTTTTTATAAGTTCTAAACTATTTCAAACTATTACTTAATAACTTTTTTTTAACGACGTCTTTCAACCGAATGCTATTATACTGTTTTTGCAAAACTAATTTAAAAAACTTGATTAAAACTTAACTATTTAATCACGACTTTTTTTTACTTGAAAATCGAAGTAGATATTCTAAAGTTGTTGTGACGTACTAACGTTATTTTTAACGACTAACAATCGAGTTTCAATGGTGAAAAAATAAAATCAAAATGGAGTTGTTTTTTAGTGATTTCGGCAATTGCTTTTTGTTAGCATGCATTTATTATTACAATTTAGGGAAAAAGAAAAAAAACTTACATATTTTTTTTTATGCTCTTTCATATGAGATTATATGTTAGGAGCACTTAGGGATCCCTTTAAGCATAAGAGATCTTAAACAGTTGGTATACTATTGACCAGTAATGGTATTCCCATTTTCAACATATATACTAAATAAATGACATTTATTATTTTGAAATCTTTTATTTTATAATCGGTAACAAAAAAATTCTCCAGATCTCTCTTAATTAAATTATTTCTAAAATAGATTTTATAAATATAATGATAAAAATGACTTCAAATTGTTTTTTGTTTTTTTTTTGTATTTTAAACTTGGTCAATTGTTTTTTTGCAATTGAGTTTATTTTCATAATTTATTGAAACACTATGGTATTCTGTTTTGTAATAAACAATATAGTGTTCTAAAAAATCATATATCATACCCAAGACTTTTATTTTTTAGTTATACTTTTAGTTTTTTAGTAATATCAACAAAATTTGATTTTTGAAAAACTTCAACATATCCACAAAACTGGATTTTCCTTGAAAAAAAGACTTTTCTAGAAAACTCAAAGATTTTTCTTGTGAACAGCAAGAAGAAATAATAAAAAACAATAAAAGAAAGAAATAAAAGAAAAAATAAAAAAATTAAATTCAGTTCAGTTTAATCAAAATTGCTGCATGAGTAATTTTTCGGACAATATTTTGAAAAAAAATTAAAAAATGGATCTCATATAGAACGTAGGAAGATTTTAGTTCACAGGAGGAATAGTAATCAAAAAGTGAAAAAAAATTAAGTTTGATATCGTTATGAATAAAAATCTCCATCATAAAAAAATAGTGATGAAAAGAAAAAAGAAACTCTAATCACGCCAATAATTATGTTTATTAATTTTTCATAAATGTCTTAAAAAGCAAGGAAGATAAAAAGTTTAAAAATAACATAATCACAAAGAAAAATTTACTTGATGGCAAAGTGTTGCAGTTGAAAAAACCTTGCTTAAGTCAAAAAAATATATATAAAAAGCAAGTTCATTTATTATTTATAGTATTTTTTTTAATGTGATCTAAAATCTCCAAAATTGTGTTCTTTAGGTTCACTATTAGGAGTAGTAAAATTGTCTTCGTTAGCTTCACTATTAGGAGTAGTAAAATTGTGTCCTTTAGGTTCAATATTAGGAGTAGTAAAGGTTTTTAAAAGTTATATATATAAAAGAAAAGTTTCTTTAAGTATTAAAAAAACCTGAAGCAAAAAAATTTTAACATCTAAAGCTTTTGTTTTGACATAATATGCTGAAAAATTCATGTTAATTCCAAATAAAAGAATTTGAGTAATTTGTAAAACGCCTTAACTAAACCAAATAGGAGTGTAAGTTCTATTACGTGTAGGGTCCCTGAAATCTATTATTATTTTTTTCTATAAGCTTTACTATAATGGCTTTATTTTATTCTGAACATCTGTTTAATATATCTTTTTATTTTTTTTACCCTTCCTCTCTTCTTAATTTTTTCCTTATTTCACTTGGGTTTGACAGCTTGGTCTACTCCTTTGATGCATTTTTTTGCATGTTTAAAAAAAATTTATTTAGTTATTTTTGCAAACATCAGTGCTTTGGAATTCTCTCATACCTTTAAGTTTTTCTTACACATAAAATTAAAATTTTTTTCAGTCGTTTTTTCTATTTTTTATTTACTGTTAACACCTAACTTGAGAGTGGATTTATTTAATGTTAACACCTAACTTGAGAGTGTGTTTGTCTAAAAATGTTTAACAACTAATATATAATAAATTAAACTAATGTTTAAAAACTCTTTTTTATCAATTAATCAAAAGATCTTGGAAAAAAAAAGATGTTTAAAATGCTTAACTATTTGCAAAAAAAATAAATAAATAAATAAATAAACAAAAGTATAAATTATCATATATTTTCATTATTATAAATTCATAAAGTTTTAGTTTGTTTAAACATAATATGTATCAACTGGCAATTCAAAAAATGCTTTAAAAATAATATTTAAGTTTTTGTATTAGTAACTTTTCTGCATTTTTTATTTATTACTTTAAAATTTGCGGTAGTGGTGTAGTGGTAGAGCGCTCGCTTCATAAACGAGTGGTTTCCGAGTTCGATCCCCACCACATCCCTGGTAGTACCGCGCTCAACTCGTTTCTCCGCGCAGCGGCCTTGTTCGTCAAGGTTCGTGTTTCGGAGTTATAGAGTTGAGAGAGGGTTATAGCCACAAAATAAGTAGCCTCCTCGTTTGTATTGGCCTTCTCGGCCTTGAGGAGGTGAAGTAAAATAAAAAAAAAAAAAAAAAAAAAAAAACAACTATTTTGAAAAGCTATAGGGTTGTTTCCACACCTAGCGTGAGTCGACACTTATTGTAGGTTTTAAATACTAACATAAATTTTGCACTAAGTAGTAATTATTTTTTTTACATATATATTTTGTTTATCAACAACATCATCATGCACTTCTATTACAATACATAGAAACCGCAATACATAGTTACTTATATAAACTCAGTGGGCTTATTACGTCAGCCTATGAAAATCCTTTTTTTTTAAGTACCAGCTGTTAGAAGCATTTCAAATAAAACAAGATAATTTAAGAAGATAAGATAAAATTTTATTTCTAAATTGATTTAATAAGATAAATAAAACATGGATCATTATTAATGTTATTAAAACCACTCATCATTATAGTATCAATGTAGTATTTTTGAACGTACGATAAGTATGAACTAAAAAAATGTCATTCCATACATATCGTATGCCCAATAAATAATCAATTTGTTTCTTTTTTACTATGAAAATAAAAATTTCATTTAGATTCTTTTACAATGGCAAGACAAAAATATTAGACAAAAGTTTGTAGCTCAAAACGAACACTTCAATATACAGATAGCCAATTAGGAGATGCTATTAATGCTTTTAAAAAAAGCATGGTTGTGTACAAAGCAAGCAAGACATTTGGAATTCTTTATCAGATGCTTCGTGATAAAATATCTGGAAAAACTTCTCTGAAGATACAACACTGCGGTTATGAATCGGTACTAGGTGAACACAATGAAAATAAATTAGTCAAGTGGTTACTAACATGCACCAGAATGGAATTTGCCATGTCTGTAGTACAGCTATTAGATACTGTGCAAAAACACTTGAATTCCAACAAAACACAATTTACTAACAACTGTCCTGCAAAAGGTTGGTTTTATGCATTTCTTCGCCGTCACGAACAGTTATCTCAAAAACCAGTTGAATACTTAAACCAAGCTAGAGGAGGAGTAACTGAAAAAGCCATAAGAGATTAGTTTACTGAAATTCCAAAGCTTTTAGGAGAAAACGCTCAATATTTAAATGATTCGATGCGCGTTTTCAATATGGATGAGAGTGGTTTTTAGTTGTCACCAAAAACTAATTTATTAGTTGGTGAACGAGGAAAAAATACTTATGAAGAAAGTGCTCGAAGTAATAAAAAAAGCATCACCACTTTATTTGCAGTAAATGCCAGCGGAACTTTTGCTCCACCATTAACAATTTTTAAATATGTTCGTCGTCCAAATAGAATTATAAATACTGTTCCATCAGGATGGAGTATTGGAAAAAGTGAAAATGGTTGGATGACAGCAGAATGTTTTTATGAGTATATTACAAACATTTTTCATCCATTTTTGATAAAAGAAGAAATTCCTTTACCAATTATTATTTTATTTGATGGTCATGCGTCACATTTTTATATCGAACTTAGTGAGTTTTGCTCTAAAAATGGAATAATTCTTGTTATTTTGCAGCCGCTCGATGTGGCAGTTTTTGGGCCAATGAAAGCAAAGTGGAAATCTTTATGCCGACAATGGCGCATTGACCATGAAGGACAAGAAATAAACAATGAAAATGTACCAGAAGCATTAAATTCATTTATAATTGATCCTTCTATGGCAAATAATGTTAAAAGTGGTTTTAAAAATACCGGAATATTTCCATTTGATGCTAATAGTGTGGACTACACAAAAATTGTTCAAAGACTATCTGAGTCAACTGTGGCTTCGACTCCTTATTTAGAAGAGAATCAATCAAGTGTGACTTTATCAGCTTCCTCTCCCATAAACTTTATTGAAAACTTCATTGACCCAAGTATTTTAGAGCAGTTTAAAATAGCTGACGAACATTTAGGTTGGAAAGGTGACCTTGAATATTTCCAGCTGTATCTTTTTTGGAAAAGAGCCTCATCTGAAACATATAAGACCACAATTTTACCTGATGAAATACAACAGGGTAATAAAAATCTATCAACAACTTGTAATTTAGAAAATGTGCAAATTATAACCAGTATGTAAATACCTGATTGCAATATTGCAGCGGATATAGAATCAAAAGCAGCTTGTTCTAGTTTGAAAATAGCAGCAGAAATCATAAGTCCAATTGAAAGTGTTTTAATATGGCCAAAACAACCAGTCCAAATGTCCAAGCGCAAAATAGAAGGTTTACCATCGGTTGTAAAATTTGAAACGTGGCAGCAAATTCAAACAAGACAAAAATGCAAGAAAAGTCACAAATAAATGATAAAAAATTAAGAAAGAAACAATTAGCTGCAGATAAAAATTCAAAAATAGAAAAAGAAAGATTAAGAAAAAAACAAATAGCTATTGAGAAAAAGTTATTAAATGAAAATGTTTATTTAATACCAGGGTTGCAAAAAAAAACGTTTTTTTTGAAAAAAATTTAAAACCATAGGTTTTTTTAAAAAAACCAAAAAAACCATGGTTTTTTTGGTTTAAATTAGGTTTTTACTAAAAAATGCGGAATTTAGTTATCCTTTTAAATTAAAAAAAAGCATAACGTATTTTATTTAAGTAAACTATATTCTTTATCAATATTATTGTTATATTTCACCAAAATTATTAAATATATTATTGTTTAATGTTCTATATATAAATACAAGCTTTGCTGCTTTTTCTACCCCAATCGGTTTTTTAACTAAGAATGAACAAGACAAAAATTGAAAAAATTCTTTTGATTCCAGCACTAGAAGCTGGTGCATTTAATAAACCTTCAATTTCCATTATGTTATAGTAGATTTGGCTTTTAATTTGAGTAATATTGATTACAAATTCTTGAACTCTTTATCTGCGAAATTCATGGCAGCTTCATTTTCATTTTTAGAAAGATTAGATCCAAAATATCTAGGATCTAGTGTGTTTGCCAGGAAATGAGCATCACTGACAGTCTGAAGGTATCTAGATTCAGTTTTTTTTTTAAATGATAAACTGTTCATCAAATCTTTAAAAATTTCAAGAGTCACTTATTTTTGTTTGATCTCTTTGCAACTTATCTAGAGTTACTGCAATTGGTTTCAATATTTTCAATAAATCTTCTGTGTTTCGCTTTATCTGTATATCACTTACTTTTTTACCAATCACGGGATCCAAGTCTTTATTTTTTTCAAACATTGTAAAAATAATGCTCCAGTTGTTGACATATTTTTCAAGTGAATCACATACAGAATTCCAGCGAGTTTCAGTACTAAGTGGCAATTTTGTTCCTCCGCTTAATATATAAATTGCCCCAGCTTGATGATTATTTCTTATATATTTTATTATTTGTGTAACATGCTTGCTCACATTTTCAATGTTAAGATCATTTGCTAAAAGATTCAGCATATGAGCAGCACACCCATAAGTTATGATAGTATCTCTTTCAGATGACAATACTTGTCTCATTGATTTCACATTAGCTGCATTGTCAGTCACAAAGCTTTTTACTGTGCACCCAAATTTACGCCTTACAAAATCTATTGCTTCTCTTGCTAATTGTGTAAGATATCACCAGTATGACCTGAAGTGTTGATTGTTTCTAATAAAATGTTAATTTTATCTGTAATTACAGAGATACAAACTATAGGTTCAATATGTACATTACTTCAGCCATCTAAAGACATGACTACAATTTTTCCATTCAATACATTACATTTTTCAATTTCTTCTGTGTAAACCCTATCTAATAATTCTCCTCCAATTTCAGTTCTATTAGGTAGAGTGTATCGTGGACGAAGCATATTGATTAATTTTTTAAAAAAATATATTGATAAATTTTTAAAAAAAAACAAAAACAAAAATCATGGATTTAAAAAAATATAGCTATATTGAAGATTAGTTATATTTGTGAGCATAACCCTGCCTTAGTTTCCTGTTGTAAGTTTAAATCTTTTTAAAAAGACATTAGTTTGGTTTAAACCAACATTTTTTTAATTGGTTTAAACCATGGTTTAAACCATTTGGTTAAAACCTTGTTTAATATATATATATATTTTTTTATATATATTAATGTTTATTTAATATATATTTTTTTAATTTATATACCTAAAAAGGTTTAATAAAATGTTACTAATGCATTAAATTTTCATTTGAAACCGCGAGCGCGTTATAACCCAGTCACTGTCTATCCTATCAGTCAAACTTAAAAACAACCAAAAATGAGTATATATATATATATATATATATATATATATATATATATATATATATATATATATATATATATATATATATATATATATACTCATTTTTGGTTGATTTTAAGTATATATATATATACAAATTGCATACTAAGGTAAGCAATCTGACGTCATACTGAAATAGCCTGCTGCTTTTTAGGCAAAGGCTAAGAGATGCAAACTTCAACATAAAACACCCCCTGCCTTGGGGCTCTTGGTTGAGTAAAGGCTGGAGATGGTGTTTTGATAAAAATACTCATCTTGGGCAGATGTTACATGCATCCGGCTGCTGTCTTGTAGAAGGCCTCCTAGGCAAAGACTTAAGGGGTAAACAGATTCTATTTGTTGACCAGCCTCACACCCCTTCTTTATCTATTAGGCTAGCGCAGATGTATTTTTAATACATTGTTTCGAGTTTAGAATGTTGAATGCTGGATCTTCTTGAATCAATTCATGGGTTTTGCTTTTGTCTCAGTTTTTATGACTAGGCAACTCATTCTATTATCTCCAAATGAGGGTACAGCTCTAAAACTCAGTTTTATGGTTCTGAGGCCGGCTGGTAGTCAGGTTTCCCGAACTCTGTGGTAGCTCTCAGAGAGGCTGATTCCATCAACAGCTGAAAAATATCAGAGTACTAACAGTGCCATGTTGCGCATGGATGGTGTCCCTGTTTGTATTTTTGGTGTGCATTGCCAAGGCCACATTGGAGCCCTTTGTTACGGCTTAGGGTTTATTAGTGGAAATGAGGCAATTGCTTGGGCTATAAAACAGTGTACTGAGTACTATCTATGTTTCGAGTCAAGTTCTTTAACAAATTTAAAAATGAATAAAGTAACAAAAACTATAAAACACAAAAAACCACAGTCATCACCAAGTTCGCTAAACCTATCATTCACCAATATTGGTGGTCTTCCAAGTAACTTTTCTTCTGTTGAGTCTTATCTCTTGCAAAGTTCACCAGACCTACTTGCTCTTTGTGAGACTAATTTGTGTTCAGCTGTGTCATCTTGTGATCTTAGTGTTGATGGTTATTTCCTTTAATTCCTTTAAGACTCCAATAGTCACATGTTTGGACTGGGCATTTACATTCGTAAGAATTCACCCATTTGTCGGGAAACTAGGTTTGAATCCACAGATTACTTTTTTATGTGCTTTCGTTTAGCACCACTTTTCTCTATCACCTTTCTCTTTGTTCTATATCGCTCTCCCTCATCTCAAGACTGCACTCTTCTTGATGTTATTTCTGATTATATTGACCAAGCCCTCATTCTTTATCCATCAGCCAATATTGTTGTTGTTGGTGACTTTGATGTTCATCACACTGAATGGCTTTGCTCTACTGTCAGTGGCTCTGCAGGCATTAAGGCCCACAACTTTTATCTTTCTCAATCCCTAACTCAAATAGTCAACTTTCTAACTTGCTTTCCAGACAAACCGAATCATTTACCTTCTCTACTCAACTTTTGTCTTGTTTCTGATCCTAGTCAGTGTTTAGTTTCTTCACACTCACCCTAAGGTGCGTCTGATCATGGTTTGGTCGCTCTAAAATTATTATCTCATTCTTCTTCACCAACAGAATCCCCCTATCATTGTACATCTTACAACTACCTTAAAGCTGACTGGGACTCTTTCTGTGATTTTCTTCGTGATGGCCCTTGGGTAGAAATCTTTCGTCTCCCTGTTGACAAATGTGCTTTTTACATAACTTCGTGGATTCAGGCTGGCATGGAATCCTTTATTCCCTCTCGATAATTCTAGGTCAAGCCTCACTCTTCTCCATGGTTTTCCTCACATTGTGCTGCTGCAATTGCCAATCGAAACCATTACTTCCATATCTATCAGCTAAACAATTCTCCAGAAAACATACCTCTGTTTATTACTGCTAGGAACCATTATAAAAAAGTTTTGTCTAATGCCAAAGCCTGCTATTCTCAGATCATGAAATATCGTATTTCATCACTAAAATTAGGCTCTCGTGACTTCTGGAGAATCTTTAATAGTATCAATAATAAGGGCAAGTCTGTAATTCCACCTCTTTTGTATGGTTCAGACTTTGTCACCTCACCTAAAGACAAAGCTGAATTGTTTGCCAAGAACTTTTTATCAATATCATCTCTTGATGCCACTAGTTGCGTTCTACCTGATATAGCTGTCAAACAGGTTGATCCATTGCTCGACATTCATACCACTCCAGCTTCTGTATCTAAAGTAATTTCCCGCTTAGACTCTTCTACAGCTTGCGGCCCGGACAACATACCTGTTATAGTCTTGCAGAAGTGTTCTCCGGAGCTGTCGTCTATCCTTTCAAACCTATTTAACAAGTGCTTATCAGAGTCTTGTTTTTTCTGGATATTCAAAACATTGAATATCCAGAAAAACTAAAATTTGCAAAAAATTAAAAGAAATTCTTAACATCAAACCCTCTACAACAATTAAGTCTTACATTCTCAAGTCTAATGGTAACACTATCTCAGACAGTATGGTTGTTGCTAAAATTTTAAACAAATACTATGAAGCAATACAACACTCACCCAAAAGTAAAATGATTTCTTCTAAAAGTATCTTCTGTGACTATTTAAAAAATCCTAATTCTAATTCTTTCTTTCTTAATCCAGTGACTGAAAATGAGGTGTCTGATTTAATAAAAAATAGTTTACAAAATGGTAAAAGTTTAGGAACAAATAGTATCCCCACACACACTTTCTCAAACTTACTTCTCATGTTATCTGCAAGCCTCTCTTTACCATATTGAATAATTCTTTTAATAAAGGTCTTTTTGCAGATGTTTTTAAGATAGCCAAAGTTATTTCTACTCATAAAATGGGTTCTCTAATGGAACACAGAAATTATAAACCGTTTCTTTTCTATCTAACAGTAAAATATTTGAAAAAGCTATGTACAACAGACTTTATAGCTTTCTTGACAAAAATCAATGTCTTTACAAACATCAGTATGGATTTCGTAACAAACACTCCACAACTCATGCCCTTATTAAAACAACTGAAACTATTAGAAATGCTCTTGACAACAAACTTTTTTGCATGTGGAGTGTTTCTTGATTTAGAGAAAGCCTTTGATTCTGTTGATTGCTCTATCTTCCTAAGTAAATTGGAACACTACAGTGTTGGAGGTAATGCTCTCTGATGGTTTTCATCATATTTTTTTAATAAATCAGCAAATTTTCTCTATCAATGATGCCAATCTTTTCCAATAAAATGCTTCACGGGTGTACCCCAAGGTTCTGTATTAGGACCATTGCTTTTCCTTATTTGAATAAATAATTGTAATATCTCCCTAAAATTTTCAACGGCTAACCATTGTGCTGACGACACCAACTTACTCATAACAAATAAATGATTAAAAAAAATTAACAATGGTCATGTTCTAACAAACTAAGACTTAATACCAACAAAACTGAACTCATTATTTTCAAATCAAATCAATCTAAAATGTATAAAAACCTAAACTTTAGACAAAAAGTGGACAAAAATATTTTATGTAGATTTCATTAGAATATCTTGAAATCCAATATGACTCAGATCTATCTTTTTCCTCTCATCTTAAAGACTTAGCAGTAAAATTGTGTAGATCAAATGGGATGCTAGCCAAAATTTGCCACTATGTCAATTATGAAACTCTACTTAATATATACCATTCAATTTTTGGATCAAATCTTAGTTACGCTTGTCAGGTTTGGGGTAATGCAAGTCTAATGCTTTTTTAAGATTATGTAACCTACAAAATTTAATTTAAACTTTTATTTTAGAATATATATTGTTATTGTTATCGTAAAAGTGAAATTAAAATGTAAATAAGGGAAAACAAATTCTGGATTTTTTGCGGATATTTTATTTAAACAATTTTTTGGGTTTTTAAAATATGACTAGGAAGATCTATGTATGTTGAAAGATAATAGAAATATAAAACTGATGATGATGGTAATTTTAATTTTTTTATATCTTTTATATTTATTTGTTTTTTGTATCTTTTATAATTATGTTTTAGTCTCTTACTTTTTGGGAAATCTATAAAACATATAACTTAAACTCAGAAATTTTAGACTAATTGACCAGTATTTTATTGAGTATAGCAGATATCACTCCACCTTTCAAAGTCAAAGGTTGCTTGTCTTTTAGTAATTGATAAAAACGTTTTGTTTACATTCACTTATTTTGATTACCTTCAACTTATTTTCTTTCTTGTAATTTTTTTTTTAGTTATAAACATTGTTTGTAAATCAATCTGCACTTTGATGTGCACTTGTAATATTGTTTAGTAAGTTATATAATGTAATGTTTGTGATTGAGTTACAAGATATAAATACAAATCTGTTAAAGTAAATAATGTATAAAATTTAAAATCATTGCACTCTGTACTCTAATTGTCATTTTTGGCCTATCAAACCCCCTGACCCATTTTGCTTCTGTCGCATTTGTACAGTGTTTTTTTTTGTTTTTGTGTGGTAGAAACATAAAAGTAAAAGCATGTTTTATAACTTTATAATATTTTTATTTTATAAAATATTAGATGGTGTTGAAATCTTCAAGTTGCATGGCTCAAGTGTTATTGTGGATGGATATTTTGCAAGTACTCATTTGCAATGTTTTACTCAAGTGAAGGTGCAAAATGTTCTTTAAATGAAGTAGTGTTTATTGACACTCCACAATCAGGTATAAAAATTTAATATTATTTACATTCTTTAATATTTTTTGTATTATTTATTATTTCTTGTTATTAAAAAAAATCACATTAACTTGTAAGTTAGTTACAATTTACACCAAAGACACAAATGTCTTTGGTGAAAAACAGTCTTCAGCAAAAACAGTTGTGGAAACATTTTTCTAAATTATTGCTATTACCCTCTCTACTTCTCAATCCCTAAAAATAAGTTCAAGTTAAAAAACATTTGAGCATTCTTCAGTATTGAATCCTAACAAGCTATTTCTACAATAGTGTACAGTACATTTATGGTTAAATGTTTGTGATGAAAGTAATTTGCCTAAACTTTTTATTAAGCAATAATGATTAGTTTCATCATTTGAAATGAGTAATAAATCTATTTGATGTTGTCTGTTTTTATTTTCAGATATTCGTAAAGGATAAACTGAACTTTCGTATCCAAATACATTAACACTTATATTTTGATTATTTTTCTCAAATTGAGTAATTTCATATTCATATCCATCTTTTTAACTGATACATATCTCCAACTTGATCCTAATTGTTGAAATATAATTCTTTTAGATCTCTATCTACACTTTCAGAATTTTTTTCTTTAGTATTAAAAAATCTAGCAACACACCACTTAAAGCATTCATTGTCTTCATTTTTAATATTAATGATTGCTTTTTTAGCTGCTAACTCTTTAGGAAGAGGAATGTAAGATTTACCTTTAATAGGTTTATATTCGATCATATTCATATCCATCTTTTTAACTGATACAAGTCTCCAACTTGATCCTAATTGTTGAAATGTGGATAACAACTCTAAAATTTTATTTATAGCTCTTTCATAGAGTTCATTTAAATCTGTTGATTCTATAACAACTTCTGCTTTTGTTGAAAATGATGCAATAGTTGTTATAGTTTCTCCTGTTTTAAGATCAGTACGCTCCATTTTACATGAAAGAACGATATAGATCTTTGATCCTTTATTGCTATTTAGTATTTGAATGATATTATTTTTAGCTGATTGTATAAAGGATAAAGCATCATATTCTTTAACACCTTTAGCTGAAAATTGCTTTGTCACATTTTTAATAGTTGATTGTGTCAATTTAAATTCTATTTGTTTCTTTTCTCTCTTCTTTTCTTTTTTAGATTCTTTTTTAGGTTTTTTAACATGTTCACTTTTGAATACTACTTTTTCATACAAATTAGAAACTGTCGATTTTAATGTATTAATTTACGTAGTAGCTATTTCTTTAATAGGATTAGGAATATATGACATAACCCAATTTGTTAATGAATTGATTTTATTAAAAAATCTATTAGTAGTATTTGCTATTTTATATACAAAAGAAAATTATTTATCTCATTTTCAATACTTCATTTTTTCTTGTGAAAAAATTAAAATAAAAAAAACTAAAAAATTTCTTTTTTATAGATATAAAAAGTTTATAAAAATAATTTTTTAAAAGAAATTGTTCTACATTTTCTTTTTCATCATCTATTTTAGAATTTATTGCTTCTATTTTTATACCATTTTTAACTTTTTCATTATGCGACTCTAAATAACTATATCCATGTTTTTCCTTTCTGATATAATCATATATAGAATTGTATATTTAAACTTCTCCTGTTTCTACATTAGTTAGTTTAATAGATGCTAGATTTGTTGTAATTTTTGTCAGTCTGTCATATTTAGGATCTCTTTCTTTTTTCTCTTTTATTAGATATTTTCTCGGCCTTCCTATTGGTTTTATATCTACTTTTACTTTTTTAACTTTTTTTACTTTTTCAATCTTTGTTTTTTTTGGTTTTTTAGTAATGATATTTAATTGTATAGATTCTTTATCAATTACATTATTATCCATAGCAATCATAACTAATGCAATGTGATCTTTAGATGTTTGTTGTATTTTATCTTATTTTAGTAGTTTTAATAAATACTTTTTTGTATATTTTATTTTATCACTCATTTTTATATAATAAAGAAAATTAATTTAAATTACTTTCAAATAATTTAAATTGTTATGTTTTTCTTGTATTTTTTTAAAAATATAACATTTTTAAACATTTACAAATCTTCTTTCTCATCTTCTTAATTCTAATCCTGCTTCTACTACTAGTTTTTAATCGTTTTCCAATTTTATTGCTTCTATTCTTTCTTCTAACTCTTCGTAATCTTTTTTTTTTGTTTTAATTTTTTTATTATTATTCTTAATTTATTTAAGTTTATTATTGTTACGTTTAATCTTCTTTTAAATAATTCTATTAATTCTTATTTATTGTCTTTAATTTAAAGGTAAAAATTAATTATTATTATTATTATTGTTCTTTCTAATCTTTTTTCAAAATCTTCTAGTTCTTCTTCTGATCCTTCTAACTCTTCACAATCTTTTTGTTTAAGTTTTAATTTTTTATTAATTTTATAATTGTCAGGCCGAGCTAATTTATAATTTTATAATTGTCCGAGCGAATTTATAATTTTATAATTGGCCGAGCGAATTTATAATTTTATAATTGTCAGGCCGAATATTTTCTGATAACGATTTTATTAGTTCTAAAATTACTATTTCAATTTTATGGAATACAGTTTTAATTACTTCTTCTGATTCTTTTTCATAATCTTCTAATTTTTTTAATAATATTTTTTTATTTCCAATTAATAATTCTTCTAAACTTTCTAAATCTTCTTTTTTATATCCGTTTCCACCACACACTCCTACTATATTTTGTAATTGATTCATTCTTTCTTGATCAAATACTAATTCTGATCTTGATTAAATCTTTCTTCTAAATCTTCTAACACTTCTTCTTCAAATCTTAATTGATCCAATTTTTTTTTTAACAGTTTCTAAACATGTTATTTTTTTTAATTCTCTATCATAATGTTCTATTTCTGATACTTTTACATTAAATAATAAATATGACATTAATCTAAATCTATCTTTTATTCCGCATTTTTTCATTTCTTCTTTTAATATTTTCTCCCCTACTAATAGCTCTAATTTTAATTCTTCTAATCTTAATTCTAATTCTTCAAGTCTGCTATTTTTTCTAATCTATTTTCTAAGATTAATCTTTTTGAATTTAATGAATTTAATTCTACTTCATCATCTATACTTTCTTCAAACATTACATCATCAAAAAATGAAATTAATTCTTTTATTTGGTTTAATCTAATTTCGATCTCATCTTCATATCTTAAATCTAATAGTCTTTCTTTTTTAATTTTAATTCTAATTTTAATTCTTTTATTGTTTTTTAAGAAATTTTACATTTTTCTTTATACAATTCGTTTTGCATTTCATTTTCCATTTTTTTTATATATGCAAGAAAATTATTTAACTAATTTTCAAATAGTTTAAATTGTTGTACTTTTTTATTTATCAAGTTATTAATATACAATGTTCATTTTATTTCTGCCTGATCGAAATTGCATCATTCTATCAGATATTAAAACAGCCAATGCTTCAGTACCTGCTGGAACAGCTGCATTAAATGTTGCTTTAATTTGAACATCTACTACTGATGATTTTAATCTTTCTGATTGCTTACTCACATCAAAAACCATAAGTGGGTATAAATCTTTATAGTCAGCAGGAGTTATTTTGCTTTGTGTGATCAGTTCATTCATTCCATAAAATTTTTCACTAAACGTAGATGCATCTCTATAAGCTCTTGAAAATTGTTGATTTGAGAATAATAAATTATAATCAACAGCAGGATATCTTTCTTGATTAAGCATGATATACATATTTTTCACAATGATCAAATATTGAAGGATTGAGTTCTTGATTTCCATCTTTATTTGTTTGGAATCCAACAATAATATATTTTGGTTTTTCAGTAGATGTTTTTACACTCAGTCTCCAAGTAAATGTAGTAGATTGTAGAACTGTCGTGAACGAAAAGTTACTGGAAGTGTCACTTTTGATTCAATAGCTTTATAAAGATTATTTCTTTCTACATCTGATGGAATAGCATGTGGTATAAACAATGATATTTTATCAAAATTAACTTGTCCAGCAGCTACAGCAGCAACTCTAAAAATTGCATCATCGTCACTTTTTCTAACAAGAGTTAGTGTATGTTTAAATCCATAAATAACTTTGTTGTAATCATCACAGAATCCAAAAATGTGCTTTAGAGGTATGCTAAATGAAAATGTTTCTTTTGTAGTTGGTTTCTGAACTATGTAAGCTTGTCTTATTGCAAATCCTGAGTTATCAGCAAGTACTCCTGTTGTTGCAGAATCTTTATACCACAATTGATTTTATCCTTGTGCTAATTGAAAGTCATTTGGGTATTTGAGCATTCCTAACATTGTAGTTGCTTGACCTGGATGATAAACTGATTCTACTTCTTGGTTTGATAATTGGTATGTTATTTGACTAAACAAGTGCATAATACCATTGTTTGTAAGTGAAACTGCATCTGCATTAGCATAAGCAGTTCCATCAGCTTTAAGAGATCTTCCTTCAAACAAGAGAAAAGCTTCAGATGGAAGTGTAAACAGATCTTGCTGTTCAATGTTGATTATTTTTTCTCCTTCCCTATTTAGATTTGTATGAGCTATTGGCTCATATTCATGGAATTCATATCTTTCAATTCCTTCATCTATAATTGGGGTTTCTGTAAAATTTAATATGTCAGAAATTGCCATTTTTTATATAAAAAGATAATTTTTTTATATCATTTTCTAATATAAAAAAATATGTCATTTGCTACTAGATATGGATCTACGCTAATCTTAATCCACATCCTTTTTTAACTAAATCTTCTATTCTAATTGCATTCGCATTTGAAATTATCTTTGTACGAAGCATGGATCTTTCAGATCTAGAATTTATTGCTGATCTCATCATTTATTGATATTTGTTACTTCATCAGATCCAGATTTAATCAAATTTGAAAGTATTTCTTTACTTTTAGGTGAAATTGTTTTATTTGATGCTTTTTGAATTAATTGTTTTCCTTTGTCTATCGCAACATCTTTAGCAGCCGATTTGCAGTAGTAGCAAGTTCTTTTCCTGCTGACTTTGCAGCAGTTATTGGAGTTTTTCCTAAGTCACTAGCAGCTAATCTATTTAGCATAACAAATGATACTTTTGTTACATTTGAGGCTGCTACTCATTTAAATAAATTTTTAATGCTATCAAATATTCCACTTCCACCAATAGCATGTTTCTTCATATATCTCTTGTTCTGTACAATTAACATTTTATTTACTATACATATTTTTTTAATTTATTTTTATCTCAATCCTTCGGATCTCCATAAATCTCCATAAAACAAATTCTGTATTGCTTTATACTCTTCAGCATTGATTACACATTGTTGTTTTAATTCATCAGAAATTGCAACAGCTTCATTTCTAGTACCAGTATTTCCTGCTTTCCACGCAGCTATACGTAATGTAAGCATTTCAGTTAGTGCATCTGGATCACTAGGAAGAATTATTACTCCTTTTCCAGATTTTCCAGTTATCTCTTCCCAAATAGGTTTTATTATCTCTTTATATTTTTCACTTCTAGATGATCTAGGTTTTCCTGGGTATTTACTAGAAGAAATAGCATCTGTTTCTTTCATTATGTTTTTATAATCTTCAAGATCGTCTTTATTATATATATTTTTATCAGGAATAGCTTTTTATATAGCAAATAAAATAAAATAAAAAGTGTTGACAGAAGGTTTTAAAAGTTGAAAGTGAATTGTTACTTGAAACTGAAAAAATAGTAGAATTATATAGCAAGCAGGTTGACAAAAGACTTCAAAAGTTGAAGGTTGTATGAGTCAGAAAACATGAAGATGGGAGAGAGTTAAAGTGCAGAAAAAAACAAGACAAATAAAAGTTATTATCTTTTATTTGTCTTGTTTCTCAATCTCCATCAACTAAAACTTGTTCTTGTTTGACTCGTAATTCAGCAAAGCCTTATCTTTTTACTGTATCAGCCCCTGCAGAGCATGGAAAAGAAGAAGAAAAAATGATTTGATAATTTCAAAATCTTTTCCAGATACACCACATGAAGCAAGCAGAACTTTATAACACCACACCAAACTTTATTGAAAGCTTTAGATATATCCAAAACTCGATTGTCTGACAGTAAGTTATTTGACTCCAGATGGTATTAGAATGATCAATTACTCAAAGACATTGCTAACAACAGATAGAAGACTGATTGGACAATAGTTAGAGAGCTCATAATGATTTCCAGAAATTTTAAAAAAATTTATATGCCACCGAGTGATTGGATAAAAATCTTGCTTTTAACTCTATTATTGAAGATCACGTGGATTAGTTTCTAGTTTTTAACAAAATTTGTAAAGAATTTTTAAAAAATATATACAATCAGGGTTGCTACTGGTCATGGAAATCATGGAAATGTTACGGAATTTCATTCCAGGTCTTGGAACTTTTTAGAATAATCTTTTTCTTCTAATGATATTTTTAAAATAATTGTAAAAAAGAATTCACATTTTGACAAAAAGTCTTCTTTTTTGGATTGGTTAGAACAGGCAGCTAGACTTTAATCTGTTCTTCCATCTGTAACAGCTTGAGGCTTGCAGTTTCCTTTTGATTTTAACTTCAAAAATTTCCTGGGGAGAAAACAAATAAAAAAATTGCATTCACAAAATTTGCTATAACTTATTGGTAGGTGTAGTGTTATTGACAGGCAACAGTTTCCTATTACCATTTTAAATGCTGTACTTTAAAGTGAAAGTTAGTGAGGGCAATAAAAGAGTTTTTTGTCCTAATCCTTAAGTGTTTTTTTTTTACAAAGTTAAAAAAACTGATTATAGAACCATAAAACTGAATTATAGAAAACTGAATTATAGAACTGTATTTTCATTAGGAAATAATAGAATGAGTTGTCATAAAAACAGAGAATTAAGCAAAACCCATGCATTGAGTCAAGGACATACAGCATTCAACATCCTGAACCAGAAACAATTTATAATAAATACATCTGCCTAAAAGATGAAGAAGGGGTGCAAGAAGAAGGCTTGTTAACAGATAGAATCTGTTTACCCCTTAAACTTAAACCACTTTACCGCTTGTTAGAACAACCCTTGCAATGCACTTTTATAAAGTGTAATATATGTTAAAATTTGATGACATAATTAAAGAAATCTTTTTTTTCTTTAGTTTGACTAATATAACAATCATCAAAATGGCCAGTTGTTATATTTTTTGCATTAGATATTTTTATTGCAACTTTTGCTTTCTCTTTCTTATCTATTTGGATGTTTCAAAGTCTGCTAGTTTCAAAATGGCCCTTGCTTTGTTTTATAATCTTTTCCTGAAAGAGAAACTTTTTCAATTATTAACAAGCATAAAACTAAAATATAATAACCTTTTGAGATATTGAGATATTCCAACAATTTTTTCAGTTTTGTATAATAATAAATTAACAATTAATAAAATAACTGTTTAATTTAAAGTATTTTAACTTTTTGCTTGTTATTTGTAACTGTTTGTTAATTATTTTAATATTAGTTTTATGCTAAAAAATTTAAAAAAATGTCCTCAGCCTCCATAAAGTAACTTGATTAGATATATAAGCAGCCATTTTGTTTAGATACGTGCTCTAACTAGTGAAGGAAAAAGATTAGCAGCTTATTTGACAGGAACAACAAATACTCTTGGTATTTTTTGTTATCATTAAATTATACATTACACAAAACACAATAAGCATAATTTAATATTTTGAAAATGCATTTTTACATCTTGAAAGCAGGATATAGGCACTAGACGTGGTATAGGGCACAGCCACAGACATGGCATAGGGCACAGGCGCAAAGCTGGTTAAAAAGACAAAAGCTTTGAAGTAAAAGTAATTTTTATTAATTCATTTAAACAAAAATCTCTATTTTATATAAATATAAATTTAAAGTGTTTGTGTGTGTAAAAGACTAGACATCTCATAATTATTAAACAATGTACAATGTTGAGTAATAACCCATAATTTAATATTTTGATTTGGATGTGAACTTCTTAAAAAGATATTGAAATAACTATTTGTTTCTTTGATTTTGAGTAATTGTGTATCTCTATATTACTGATTTTTTGTTTTTGTTTTTGAGAAGATTAAGAACTAGAAGTTAAAGTATTTAGAGATTCAAACTGACACAGTTATAACATGATAATCATCATCATAATGATGATTATCATATCTTAAATTTTTAATATTATATATATTATATATGGTTTATTTTTAAATAGTACTAAAATATAAGTTTACTACTATTTATGACAAACACAGTATAAAATATTATTTAAGTTTGAAAAATACACTGTGTAAGGAAGGCAGGGTGGCCAGCAGTCTTTAAAAACCTGGAAAAGTCCTAGACAAACACATATTTTAGCAATAATTTCTGGAAATCCCACAACTTTTTTTTCTTAAATAGTTCAATATTTCATTATCATGTTTTTATCTTTTACAGAGTTGTTATTAATTTTGCATAGATTTATACTGAATGTTGCTGTTAGTATTATTAACATCTACTATATAGTTATTTTTCATTTTTATATTTTTTCTTAAATCAAAATTTTTTATAAGATAATATTGTTTAAGTTTTTATTATTAGATTATTTTGCACCCTCACCTCCTCAATTACATGTTCATGGTAAAACAGAGATTTCTATTGAGTGGGATCCTCCTAAAAATCTTCTTGGCAGATAAAATTATTATGAACTTAAAATGGATAACATGGTTTGTTGTTTTTTTATGTTTTTCTACTTTAATTTGTTTTTAGTTTGAAATCTAAGAAGAAATTTTCTGATTCTTAGTAACAGTAGTTGTGACATAAATTAAAATTTTCTGATAGAAAAACTAATTTTTCATTTAACACGGAAGGTGTGAACACAGAGGCTATTAAAGTTTTTTGGCTCATCATGCAAAGATATTTATTGTTATTATAGTCTTTGCTTATGCATGTTTTTTTGTGATTTTTGCCATCATTTACATTCTTTCTTATTGTTGTTGTTTTTTTATTTTTCTCACAACAAAAAGCCATATTAAGCTTTGAAGTTAACGGTGAAACCAAAAGTAGTAAAGAGAGTTAAAGAAAAGAAAACTGTTAATAGAAGGCTGTAAATTAAAAACTGCTGATAGAAGTCTGTAAATTATCAGGAAAAAAAGAGTCAGGAAAACATGAAGAGATGTGTGATTTTCAAAAATTTTTAAATCTTTTTATTGCATTTGTAGTATAAGCCTTTTCTTTTTATTATTTTGCTTATTATTATTTTATTTATATGCCTTTTCTTTTTTAGACTAGGTGCAAAAATAAATTGTAAACATAGTTGGACCTGCTCTTGCAGCCAACCTCCAACCATAATCACGTTATCGTAATGTTGCTTCTCTTTCTCTTTTTTACAAATGTTATAATGGGCACTGCTCTAAAGAGCTATCAATTCTTGTGCCATCTACAAAAATTCATTCTTGTGTTACTTTGTCATTCAGTTAAGTCTCATCCTTTTTCTGTGACTGTTCCTAAGTGCAATAAAATCTCTTATTCATCTAGTTTTTTTCCTCAAACATCAATTTTTTGGAATTCACTTCCTTTATCTTGCTTTCCTGATCTTTTAAGTTGTCTGTCAATCATTATCTTGCTCTATAAACTTCAAATTCTCTTCCGGTAACTTCCAACTCTTATAGTGGTTGTTTGCAGCCTTGTTGGAAATGAAGATGTTGAGAAAAATCTTTTTTGAGCTCTTAGTATACTTGAAATCCTTTTTCCTCTTTTTTTCCCTATAAAAGCTTTACAGTAACTATATTTAGTTATATTTGAAATTTGTTTTTAGTTTTAAAATGTTATTCTGAAGTGAAAATATAAAATTTCAGGTTTCAGCTTGGATGAGTGAGGGTAGATGCGAAAGTTTACCCAGAACACGTCGAATCAGCAAGCAATGTAATTTGTTTCAATATATCCAAATATTAATAATGATATAAAAAGTATAATTTTTTTCAGTTTTAAAATCAGATTTGAATTCTCTGACTGTTCTATTACGTGCTTTCGTTTAGCACCTCTTCACTTGATTACCTTTTCTACCCACTTTTTGGTGTTCTTTCTACTCAAATTAACCAAGTTTTTTTATTCTTTATTAATTTGCTAATGTTGTTGTTATTGTTAACTTTTATATTTATCAAACTCATTGGCTTGGCTCTAGACTTTGCAGGTCTTAAATCTAAAAATAAATTTTATTTAAATCTCTTACCGATAATAAAGTTGACAACTGCAAACTGGAATGTATTTAAAAAGTGTTTAAATACCTAAAAGTATCATCTACAGTAAGGATGGCCAAAGTCTTTATGACAAAGGGCAAAAAAAAAATCACAAACATCTGTGTAAAATGTAAATGATTACTACAGAAATAGTATTTTTATTTTTATTTTTTTTCAATATTTCTCAATTTAAACAAAAACATCTTTTCAATTATCTAAGTATAATAACATCTGTGCAACTACACCTGGAAGTTTTACAGATGTAGTTACATCTTTTCAATTAAGTTAAGAAAAAACAAATCTGTACAACTACATCTGTAAATTCTGATGACGTAGTTACATTTTTTAAATTATATTAAAAATAGTTACATGATTTTATAGAATTATTAAATTATAATGTGTTATATTAATCAAATGCGGTAGTGGTGTAGTGGTAGAGCGCTCGCTTCATAAACGAGTGGTTCCGAGTTCGATCCCCACCACGTCCCTGGTAGTACCGCGCTCAACTCGTTTCTCCGCGCAGCGGCCTTGCTCGTCAAGGTTCGTGTTTCGGAGTTATAGAGTTGAGAGAGGGTTATAACCACAAATAAGTAGCCTCCTCGTCTGTAGTCGGCCTTGAGGAGGTGAATTAAAATAAAAAAAAAAAAAAAAAAAAATCAGATGTAGTTACATATATGATTTTTTTTTCAGATGTAGTTACATCTGGAAAAAATTATTAAATAATAATGCATTATTTTAACCAGATTTAGTTTCATATAAGTTTTTTTTCAGATGTAATTACATCTGTAGGAAATTCTTCCAGATGTTATTGGCTTTTGTGAAAAATTACAAGACGTAGTTACTTCCATCGAAAGATGTTGTTAGGGGTCGTTGATTTTCCAGATGATATTGGACAGATGTTATTAGAGTAAAAAAAATACAGATGATCTTGGACAAAATTGCACAGATGATCTTGGACTAGTCCACAGATGTTTTTGGACAGGTGTAGTAATCTTTTATCCAAATTTCCAGAATGCTTTCAAGAGAAATAGATGGCAGAGAGCTTTTGATCATGTCTGTCACCAATAGCTGTACCAGTTTATTTTTCAATCTTGTGTGATTATTAATTTCTATAATCAGGGTTGGAATCAAATATGTATTTTTATTTGGTAGTTATAGGGTAAATTGGCGTATTTGTATTCGTATTGCATTTGATTTAAAAATTTCCTAAAAATTTTTATTTGCATTTGATTGAAATGTATTTTTTACAGTGTTTTTCCCCAAAAAATCCAACCGTAAACAAGATTGACTGGTGTTTATTTGGGAAAAATCTAAGATATTTGTTTTTTTTTTTCTCTTTTTTTTAAACACTAAAATAAGCTAAAATTTAGTTTTTAAAGGATAATTTTTTATGTTTTAAATTTAAATTGATATTTATAAAAGACTTGTCTTCATTCTTCTATTTAGCATACCATTTTATCAATATTGTATTAAAACAAATCTATGTTTTTTTTCAAAACTAATTTACAAATAATTGTATTTGGAAAACGCCAATTACATATATTTGTACTTGAATTAGTATTTGGAAATCTGAAATTAAAGTATTTGTATTTGTGTTTGACCATGTCTATGATTATTAATTTGGTGTTTAATTGCTGATATATTCATTCTGATATAAGGAATAGTTGATAAAAAGTTTTATTATTTTAAACTTTGAAATCTGCAAAGTCATTGTCAAATAATTGTAAAAGTTTCGATATGGCGGCTTTTTTATAACTCTACTCAACTTCTACCTCTAAAAAGTTTTTTGTTGTTGTTGTTGTTATTGTTATGCGTGTTATGTCGTTGTGTGTCTTTTATTAATAAATAATGATGCATTGTAATGCTAACTTTATTGGTAACTTCTATTTAGATTTTCTATCTAACGGTTAAATTTCTTGATCTACTCCTAACTCGGTTTAAACTCTTGATTTACTATTAAGCCAGTTTTGATTTTTTATCTACATTTTATTCGGTTTCAATTTTTTTATCTACTTCTAACCCAGTTAGTTTTACTGGAGATTCCTGGTATCGAAGTGGTTTGATGTGTTATTTGAATATTCGATAATCAAATTATTTGAATAAACATTTTGTGAAAAGTTCAATTAAAAAATTAAAGATAATCTGGTAAAATTTTTTAATTTTGTTGATTCTTGAGTCGTGCACTTTTTTTTTTTGTGGCATAAACATTAGAAATAAAGTTTTATGATGGTTTTTGTGGCATAAACATTAGAAATAAAGTTTTATGATGGTTTGCATTGATCATTTTTATATTATTTTCATTTCGATCTGTTTCAATTACAAATTTTGTAGGTTTATCAGGCCGCTATGCAATAAGGGTTTGTCCATAAATAACGTCACGGAATTTTTTACCGTTTTTTACCTCTCCCTTTCCCCCTCGTTACAACTTCTTAACTCTTTAGTAACAAGTACGAGTCCTTGTTAACAAGTACGAGTACGAGTCCACCTTCTCCTCCCTAAAGCACGACGCAATCTATGGATGACACCTTAGGGGAAAGTATGTTAACTAATTGTTTGTTTGTTTTTTCTTATCAAAATAACTGTAAGAACAAAATTTCTGGCAAACTTCTTACGTCGTGTTTGTAAAAGAATTATAATCTTATGTTGCAATAATTGTGATCATTTAACTTAATTTTTTATTAGTTTATAAATCCGACATATGTCGGATTTACTATTAGTTTATAAACCAAACATATTATATCAGATTTATTATTAGTTCACAAATTTGACATATTATGTTAGGTAAAAAATTACTACATCTGTCCAACTACATCTGTGGAGTAGTCCAAGATCATCTGTACACTTTTGTTCAAGATCATCTGTACTTTACTTTTACTCGTATAACAACTGTCTAATATCATTTGAAAATTAAACGACCCCTAACAACATCTTTAGAAAGATGTAACTACATCTGGTAATTTTTCTCCAAGTCCAATAACATCTGGAAGAATTTTTAAATCTGAAAAAATTTCTATATGTAATAACATCCGGTTAAAATAATGCATTAGTAGTTGATTGATCTTAAAAATAACATCATCTTAAAATCTGAAAATGTAGTTGCTCAGATGTTATTACACATTGATTATTTAAAAAATGTAACCACATCTGTAAAATCCAAAGATGTTGTTGCACAGATGTTATTACACTTAGATATTTTAAAAGATGTAACTATATCTGTATTTCATTTAGTTTTTTCTCAGATGATGTTTGGCATCAAAGAAACTTCAGATGTTGTTGGACAAATATTATTATACCTCATTATATTTATAAATGTTGTTGGACAGATGTTATTAGACATATTGTTGGACAGATGTTATTAGACATGGCAAAAAACTGATGTTGTTACCCTGACCCTTATGTCGGATTTATTAATGACATTAAAGTTTTGTTATTAAAAAAGTTCGGAAATAAAATAATAAAATTAATTTTTTTTTTTTTTATTGTAGCTACGTTATCGTCTATTTCAAAAAGAAGAATCTCTCTCAAAAAGTAATTTGAATCGCGGTTCAACGAGTTGTTAGTATGCGACTAAATTTAACTTGTAAAGTTAGAAAATTTAAAGTAAAAATTATAATTAAAAATAAAAATGACCAAAGTGCAATTGTTAAATATATGTAAATAATATTTACAGTTATTTATATAAAGTTTAATTTTTCACAAGATGGTATATTGTAACTTTAAAATGTTTCAAGGATGGTGATGAAATTCCAGCAAAAAAAAAACAGAGAGAAAAAAAGAGGTTTGTCCCCAAAAATTCATAAAACTTATTCGTTATAGACGCTATCCAGCTAAATCAGGAAGATAAGTTAAAAATAGTTAAAAACCAATTCCAAATCCATCAGAAATTTGATTAAAACAAATGGGATGAAAAGCTAATTAAAAAACAGTTATCTCAGGGCCGACAACATGGGTTTTAACACAATCGTCAATTTTTTAAAAAAGTCATCTATATATCTAGAATTTTCTTTTATAAAAAATAAGTGGGGGGGGGGGGGAAGGCGGTGTTGTCGGCTCTGTTATCTTCTGGTCTGACAATCAGAAATAAGCATAAGCGTGTCAAGAGACAAAAAATGTTAAAAAAACGGTACCACCGACAATTTTTTCTAATGAAAAGTTAACCCTGCTTATGCGCCCTGTTAACATAAAAAATTATTGAGTTTATAGAACTGTTGTTACTGAAACATGTTTAAAAAAAGAAATTCACTCAATTCATCCGATTATCATTGATAACTACAACATTGAGCATACACCAACTGAATTCTCCTGTGGGGGGACATTGTTATAATTGTCAAAAAAGTTAATATACAAACGAAGAGATAATTTGATGATTTATTCACCTAATTTTTTAGAATACACTTTTGTTGAATTTATTTTTTTAAAAAAATTCAATATTATTGTTGGGTGCATTTATAGACACTATTGCATGGACATAAATATTTTCAATAATATAATGTCTGCATTGCTTCTAAAAATATCTGAAGAAAATAAATCTGTTTTTTTATTTGTTGATTTTAATATAGATTTGATACTATCAAGTAATGACATTGCGACCTGTGATTTTTTAAACTTACTTTGTATTTATAATATTCGCCCTTGCCACAAATTACTGAACACTCTGCTACAACCATTGACAATATTTTTTCTAATTTAATAACTAATGATATTATTTCTAGAAATTTGACAACTTCTGTCTCTGATCACCTACCTCAATTTTGTGTTTGTCCCAATTTCAACAAATTATTTATACCACGGAGTCACAAAATATATTGTAGAAATTTTAAAAACTTTGATTAAGAAAAATATAGATCTGACTTATTAAAATGTGATTGGGATGACGTTAAAAAAAATAGTGACACTAACTCTTGTTTCCATAAGTTTATTACTGAAACAACATCGATTTTGAATCGCTATGCCCCACTCGAAAAGACTAGTATTAAGAGCTTCAAACGTCAATTTAAACTATGGATTAGAAAAGGAATCATAAAATCTATTCAAATAGCAATCTTTTTCAAAAAAAAATGTTAAGATCAAAAGATTTAATAAATATAAACACATTTAAAACTATTTTTAAGCGATATAAATTCATGATAATTACTTTAATTAAACTTAGCAAAAAAATCCATTTTAAAATTTTTTTCAGATAATGTAAAAAATCTTCGCGAAATTCGGAAAGGCATTAATAACGTAATAAATGTCAAAAATTATAACAGCTCATCTTCCAACTGTTTACAAGATAATGATAAATATTTAACTGAACCGACTCTAATCTCTGAAAAATTTAACACTTGCTCATGAACATAAATCCAATATTCATTCGTCTTACGTCAACTATCAAAAGTATCTTAAATATCCAAACTTACATAGTCTACTCTTATCTCCAACAAACATTCCTGAAATTTCATCTCTTACCGGGTGACCACGCAACTGCGTTGCGCTCAAATTTAAGACTCTATCCATGCTTGTAGATATTCGTGGATCTATTTGTTTACAAATTATGCAATGATATTAACACAGAAATAATAAATAAAAAAAACGTAAAATTTTTGGAGTAAAAAAACTTTTTCATGAAACAAGAAATATATCAAACGACGTTTTAAGAAGCCAAAATCACGATCACCTCAGCTTTTAAGGTCTGTCAAAAGAAAAGTCAAGCGAATTCTATTGCGCTCCATCCGCCAGTTGGCAAGGGAAGCCAATGTTGCTAACTCCTCAATGCAAAAAGTTATGAAAGATTTGAATCTTAAATCCAGAGTTGTTGTGACTAAGCATCTTATCACTAATAAACAGAAAGAAGGTAGGAAAGAGCGATTAAAAAAATTGTTTAAATGGCGAAAATCTTACCCTAGGCCTGTGATAATCTTCTCTGATGAAAAGCTTTTCACTGTGGATAAAGTTACTAATCATCGTAACACAAGATACCTTAGTACTTCCAAAACAGTAAACGAAGTCCCTGATAATATCAGGCATTTATTTTCATCAAAAAAAAACAGCTTGAAATTCAAGAAACAGCTTGAAAAAACAAGGAAATTCTGTGATAGTACTTGGCGTTATAGCAAGTAATGGAAAAAAGTGTCCACCAGTTTTTGTGAAAAAAGTTAAAAAAATTGACAGTAATGAGTTTATCCACTTCCTGCAAGAGAAGGTCATTCCCTGGTTAAACAGAAACTATCCAGATGGTCAGTATGTGTTTCAGCAGGATGGGGCACCAGCTCATACTTCAAAAAAGATACAAAATTTTCTCAGTGAAAACATGAGTCAGTACTGGAACAAATTAAAGTGGCCCCCATCTAGCCCAGATCTGAACCCATTAGACTTTTTTATGTGGACAGCTGTGGAGAAGGAGGCTTGCAAGATTCCCCATGGAAGTACCGAGTCACTTAAAAAATCTATATGCAAAACATGGGTCAAAGTTCCAGAAGAAGATGTCAAGAATGCATGCAGATCCTTCCAGTGGCGTATCCAACTTGTGTATGATGGTAATGGTGGCCACATTGAATAATTTTAAACTTTAGTCATGAATAAACATCTAGTCGAAGTTCTAGTTAGTTATGAATTGAAATGAATGTTTTGTGTTTTTTCAAATTTTTATATTTTTTGCGTTACGCTGTTACTCGGTCACCCGGTATATCTAAATTGAAGCCGAGAAAACCATTAGGTCCAAACAGTATTCCTACAAACATTCTTATTGATTTTAACTACGAATTTTCAAATATTCTGTCTAAACTATTTAATATCTCATTCATAAATGGAACATTTTTTGATATTTTTAAATTATCTTGTATTATTCCAATTTTCAAAAACGGCTCTATACTTTTATTTACTAACTATAGACCTATTTCTCTTATATCTAACATTAGTAAGCTTCTTAAAAAATTAATGTATTTTAGAGTGTACTCTTTTCTAAACTCTTTTAACTGTTTAAATGAGTTTTAATTTGGTTTTCGATCAAACCATTCTACCTGCCACGCACTGATAAGTATAACTGAAAAAATTAGAAAAGCTCTTGATACTGGTCATTTTGCTTGTAATGTTTTCATCGATTTACAAAAAGCTTTCGATGCCGTTGATCATAGTATTTTGATTTCTAATTTAGAACATTATGGAATTCATGGAGTTGTAAGTGATTGCTTTCGATCTTATCTTTTGGACCGTTAACAATATGTAAGTAATAGTGGTTATACTTCTAGTAACAAACGTGTTACATGTGGTGTTTCTCAAGGTTCCGTTCTTGGTCCTCTTTTGTTTTTAATTTACATTAATGATCTAAATAACTTTGTTCACTTCTCGTCGGTTTATCTATTTGCAGATGATACCAACCTCTTGCATGTGAACAAATCGTACTATTCTCTATGTAAAAACATAAATTCAGATCTTAAAGGTATAGTTCATTGGTTAAATACCAACCTAAGATGTCTTAACACCGAAAAGACTGAACTAATTTTTTTTTATCTCCTAGAAAAAACTCTAACAACAACAGAAAAAAACTGTAACAACGTTGAAATTAAAATCAAAATAAATAATAAACAACTATATCTCTCGAGAGTTAATAAATATCTTGGTGAGTTAATTGATTGCAATCTTTCATGGAACTTCCATATCAATGAGCTGCGTAAGAAACTTAATCGTGTAAATGGTATGCTTTAAATATTTACTATGCATTATTTTCATCTCATCTTAATTATTGCTGTCAAGTTTGGGGTCAAACTGGTAACTATCATATCATCAAACTAATGTCATCTGAACGCCAATCCATTAAAATTATAAACTTTCAACCTTTCAAATCAGAAACATCAGATTCTTTTAAAAAACTTAAAACTCCAACTTTTCATTTGCTAGTAAAGTTTGCTAATCTTCTTTTTGTTTTTAACTCTCTAAATAAAAATTTACTTTCCTCTGTCCCAATTTTTTGTATAGAAAGTAAAACTAATTTATACACACTCTACGCGAAATATAAATAATGGAAAACTTATAGTACCATCATATAAAACTCAAAAGTATGGTAAGAATTCTGTTGTGTATCAGTGCATCTTTGAATGGAACAAGAGTCTTGTGTGCATTGTGAATGAGTTCAATAAACTCCAACTCCAAACTCCTTTGTCATCTTTTCTTAATCTTTATCAAAATCAATTTAAAAAAATCTGAAAAACATTTTGTTATAATTTTTTTCTATTACTATAAAAATTATCCTTTTTTTTTGTTTGTTTTTCTTTTCTCTTTTATTATTACCTACATATATGATTTTTAAAAAGTTTACTTAATGTGTGTCTATGTTTTATGTTTTATATCAATATGTATATTATTAGTCATATTATTTTAAAAAATGGTGTCACTCCTTTAATCAGACTTCTGTATGGGTGACACCATCCATACTAATCATTAACTTATTATAATAAGAAATAACAAATTTTACTTAATATTATAGTAATTATTATTATTTATAATTTTTTTTTTTTGTTATTATTATTATTTTTGTTATAAATTATTACTATTGATTATTATTTTATAATTATTGTTATTATTATTTACCTTATTATTGTAAAAATGGAAAACAAATAGCTTCTTGTTGTTGTTGTTGTTATTGTTGTTGTTGTTGTTGTTGTTGTTGTTGCTGTTGTTGTTGTTGTTGTTGTTGTTGTTGTTGTTGTTGTTGTTGTCGTTGTTGTTGTTGTTGTTGTTGTTGTTGTTGTTTAGTGTTAGTTTGAAAGAGATCCCACGTTATATAAGGGCTTTTCCAAAGTGCATCAGGACTTTTTTATTATGCATTTTTCAAGGACAAGACTTAATTTAAATTTAAATTTAGTTTTGTCCTTGAAAAAAATTAAATTTATTACTTATATCATAGTTTATTAATAGAGAATTTAAAATTAACTAAGAATTCTATTTTTATGACAAACGTAAAATCTCATTCTAATAGAATGTTTAGCGTCTACCTTCTTTCCAGCAGGATTTAGCCTTCAAAAATAACGCAAAAACCATTCAAAAGAAAAATTTCTCGTGTTTCATTCCTGTGTCAGAATGGCTCGCCAACAGTCCAGATTTGACCACGTATGTTTTCTTTGCATGAGGTTGTTCGTGTTGGAAAAACTAAAAAATGTAATATGCAATAAATTAAATGATTCTAAGGATTTACTAATCAAAAAGTGGGATGAAATTCTTGACGGTATTGTCTATTGTCATAAAAGACAATAGATAATACCGTCAAGAATAAATATATCTGTATTAAAGAAAAATTAGAAAAATTTGCAAAAAGTTAATTTTTTATACTAAATATTAATATAAGTTTCAGAAAAATAGTTTTTCTTAAATCAGAAAAGTGCTCTAATTTAGCAAACACAAAAACTATTAGATATTTGTAAATCCCATCACTGTAATATACTTTAATAAAAGTCTAATCTATTAGGTAGATTTAAATGGTGCTGTTATTTAGTCACTTAGATAGCTTTAGCATTTTGTTCCAATTGCATTTTTTTAATTTAAAATCGACAATCCATTATGTTATTGTTTGCGCAGCATTCATAGGCGAAATTATAGTTATTCTGAAAACAATATTATGGAATAAAAACATTATACACTGTCAAGTGCTATTTTCTGTTGTTGTATTTATGTAATATTTTGGTCTTATAAAGTAGAGACCGTCATCAGACGTAAATATATTTAAAAAAAACAATACAAAAAATCTGCGGATTCCTTTAAAGCATGAAACGATTATATCCGAAAATTATTTTCTTTTTTTATAGAAAAACTTCATTTATCAGATAAAATAAAAACCAGAAACGTTTGATTTATCATATACTGCGCTTTAACACACGATAAACGGTCTATTTTATTTGTAATTTAGTCATGAAATAAATCTGAAGAATTGCTTCACATAAAACTAATTTATTCTGCAAACTTTGGAGAGAAACCGCTTCACCAATTCCATGTTAAAAAAACATTTTTTGTTTATTAAATGAAATTGCGCATAACAAGAGAATTTTTAAACTACATAACAGTGATTAGAGATATCTTCTAATTACGATTTTTAGGATCCTACTTCTTTTCATTCTATGATTTCTTATTTTATGGTTTAACACAATAAGAATTTTGAAAATTTTGAAAATTATAATTAAAAAAATATTTTTAATGCGATGAATGTTTTGATATAATATTAGTAGTATTAGGAAAATTAATTTATCTTATATATTTTTATATTAAAAAAGTTTTTATACTTTTATATAAAAAATTTCTTATGGTTCATAAATGGCGTCCAGGAAAAGTTTAAAACCCCTTCTTTTTGAGGGGGTTGTCAACTTTACGAAGTCATAACTTTTGAACGTTAAAATAATTTTTTACTAAATGCAAATTTTTCAGATAAATTTTAATCGAGTTCATAATGGTAGATTTTTTTTAAGTGCTATCATTGCTTCTTTTCCTAAAAAACATTTGGACTTTAGGGCTCTAATTTTATGGAAAATTTTAAACAATACGTTTGAAATTACGGTAAAAAAGCGTTTCCATTACAAGTTAAATGTATAAACAACATTTCTCTGTTTTGTATACTTCGTTTTGATATACCGCAAAAAAAATTTAATAATAGATTCTATGAACTTTTTTTATCTGCTGCAATAGTTAATAAAAAAATTTAAAAATTGATTAGTATTACTCATATTGTTTTAAAATGCCAAACATTAAAAATTCTCAAAAAGATTATAGAGCTTTAGTCTGCCTAAATTGTTTTTTAAAAGGATCAAGAATAATAAAATTTAAAAAAGGAAGTGTGACATTGAACAGAATACAAAAATTCTTTTTAAAATCATTTGATTTGAATAATGAAAACTTTCATAATGTACTAAAGTACATTAGTACCAAAGTAGATTTGTATTAAAGTAGAAAAGCATTAGAAAGACTTAAAAAAGGAGATAAAAACATTTTATTGGAGATATAACATTTAAACAACTATTCTGAGTAAACCGTATAAGCTCTCAAAAGTCAAAGTATACTTACCAGAAACCAATCGTTCTGTGTTTGTGACCAACATCTAAAAATAGAGAAGAATCAAGTTGGGAAGAGTAAAGTCATCATCACCTGGAAAAATAAAAGTAGTTAAAGATTGTAGGGTTTTCATTGGAAGTGAATTTCCCCACCCTTGCACTCTCACAACAAGAAGAAAAAAAGTTACCAGAAGAACTTGACAAAAGGATTTTATTTTTGATTTAATAATTTAAATCTAAAATGAAGAAATTTAAAATATTTGAAATATAAAAACTGAAACTATGGAAGTAAATTTCTTTTGATATTAAGATATTAAGACGAGGTGCCGAAGTTGAAAAGAAATATTGAAGAGGAGAGTGATAAAATCAAGGTTGCAGTTAAAGCCATTGTCGTTGAACAAATGAAAAGCTCTTCGAAAGCGCTTTTTCCAGTTAAAAAAAATCCTAATTTTGGAAATAAGCAAATTTATAAACACTTATAGACTTATTAATACATTGGGAACCAAAGTTCTTTGTATGTTTAGAAGCTGGAGAGGAAGAAAAAAATTTGAAAACAATGTTAGAGAAAAATTAAGTGAAGAAAATAGGTTTTTAAATAATAATTTTAATGTTAAAGAAACAATTTTTGAAAAAGATTGCAGACAGTTGGTTTATTGTAAAAACATTAATGGACTTGTTGAGACAATAATAAAGGAGAAAAAATTGTCAAAAGATTATATTTTAATGGTGGTCATTGATGTTGAAGGAGAAATTTTAAAAATTTATTTAAATGTTATAGAAATAGTGACAGAATGTAATGTTAAAAAAAAAAAAGTTCAGCCATGAGGAAGGAATAGGTATAATAAAAAATACTATGATGGTGGCGTAAACAAATTGTTTGTTATAGGCTTTAAACAGGAAACATGGCTGAATCTCATTCAAATCTTGAAAAAATTATCACTATTTTAAAGCTAAATAGTTTAAAAAAATTTTTATGCATTTGATTTGAAATTGGCCTATATTTTTTGGAATGTGCAGCATCACCACATTCTTGCCTTTGGTGTAACAGCAAAGAAAAAATGCGTTATACGTTCATTTGCTAATGCTTACGAAGCCTTCTGTAAAGATTTTTAAAAAATTCAAATTTTCAGCTGCATCTTATATTGGTTGCGTTAACCTTCTATAGATTACAAATGTTTTACAAGATTATCGTAAAATCTGTTTGCATTTCCACAAAGTAAATAGAGTTTCATTGAAGAATTTATGTTATCAGGCTGATCAACCAGTGGATACTACCTTATTGGCAAACTAGTAAAACCAAATTTTAGGTTTTCAAAGGCCTAAGTTGCATAATGGTCAATTTAAAGGTGGAGATTGTTCAAAACTGCTAACTAATATTTAAACTAATAATAAATATTCATGTGTGAAAAGAATTAATAAAAACTTCCAAACTAGAAAAAGATGAACATATTATTTCTAGAGTTAATTCCTTTAAATGTTTTAAATCTGTTAAATTTGCGTTTCTTGCTTTAGTTTGTTACCTGAATATAAGTCAACCATTAACGAATACAAAGATGCTTATGTAAAACTTGGTCTTCAATTGTCACTGAAAGTGCATGCTCTTACCAAACATACATGTGAATTTCTTTCACTTAAGTAAAATTCCAATACGAATAAAGGATTAAGTTTTTGGTCTTAACAGGCCTCTGAATCTGTTCAATATGATTTTTAAGCAGTTTTGAGAGGGTGGATACAAGGTTCCTAGAAGCCTTAAAGACTACCCGCAAAGCCTGTTTTAAGCCACAACTACCGACATACCTTCCTAAAGTTCAAATACTTTTTAGGGAGGGAGGCAATGATAGCACTTAAAAAAAATTCTACCATTATGAACTCGACTAAAATTCATCTGTAAAGTTTACATTTAGTAAAAAACTATTTTAACCTTCAAAAGTTATGACCTCGTAAAGTTGACAATCCCCTCAAATAGAGGGGGTTTCAAACTTTTCCTGAACGCTATTTATGAACCATAAGAAATTTTTTAAAGATAAATTACTTTATCTTTTTAAGAATACTGCAAAAAAAAAAAAAAAAAATTTCTTGTTTCCACATTTGAGACAGTGGGTTCTGATTTTTCAGATGAATATTGTTCCCAGGCTCCTACCATTGTAATTTTTTGTAAAACATTCTTATTTGATACCAGTATCAATATTAAAAAATTTGAAGTTTCACCATCTTTTAAAATTGTCTATTTTGAATATCAAAAAAACATGACCTGCCCGTTTAACCTCTTTTTTTTTTTAAAAGATAGAATATTTTCAAAATCTAGGTCATAACAGAACAAGGTATGGTGGTTTCGAAAATCTGTTTCTGGTGTACTTTGTTTATCGTAAAAAATATTTCTACTAGGGTGTGTACAACAAACTTAGGGGTTGTCCATAAAGTACGTACGCTCATAGGGGGGAGGTCTTCAAAAAACGTACCAAAGCGTTTGTTTTTTTTGGGAGAGGGTTCAACATAAAAGTACGTACATCGATTTTCTAATTTATCACAATTAACCAGCTAATCAATAGAAAAGTTAAAATTCTGACTAAAGATCCTAATTTGCCAACATAAAAAGATGTTTGGTATAAGTAGTAGAAGGTATAGTTTTCCTCAATGCACACATATGCATGGGGGTCCGCAGAATTTTTTGATGCTCCAGATAGAATACTATCACAACATTTTTGAGTTTGGAACTTTTGCAAGCTCCAAACTTAAGTATACCTATGCTCAATGTGTAAAAGTGTCCTATCTAGAACGTCAAAAAATCCTGCGGGCGCCCATACCTCCCCTTATATACTGGCGTATTTCAGGTAACCTATTTTTTGAGTCGTCAAAAAACAGGTTTTAGCAGTGCCGTGACTAATAGGTCTGAGGTCCTCCAAAAAAATGTCTCATTTGGGTCTCAAATCCTTCCAAATTTTTCCGCTAGGTTTTGCTAAAATAAAAAGCTCCTTATATTTGCAAAAAGGCACAAAAATTTCTGCCCCCTTCTTCCACCTCAAATTAAGGGGTACGGGTAGCCTTTCCTCGGCACTGGGTTTTAGGTTTTGTTTTCAATATTACTGATCTAGCGTAGGATTCATTTTTTACGGAATTACTAAATAGGGGTGCCTGAAAAATACGTCTTTATTTTTTATAAAAAAATAAAGTATTAATCACTTTATTTGATTTGTCGTTAAAACAAAAATAAGTACGATATTACTCGACCGGAAAGCGAACACCGGTCTTTGTCGCCACAGTCCATAGCATTAGCTTTTCAGCCATGCGAACACATTGAAAAAGTGTAGTTTAACTTAATTAAAAATAATATTGGCATATATATTTTAAGATGTTTTTTAAATTGGTATCCTGTGCCACAAACAAGGAGCTTTTGGGTCGTATAGAATATCTAAGGTACCTTCTACACCATTTTTTTTTTCTCCCATTAACTTTTATATTGAGGAGGGCTTAGAGTAGTTAGGAGCCAAAGCCAAGTTTTTCAATTTTTTTTTAAATTGTATTTCTTAATAAGAACAAGCATGTATATAAACATTAGGGTGTCTCGAAAAAAAAAAAAAGCTCTCTTCTGGTTCCAATTCTATGTGACCTTATGAAGTCCTAAAAAAATTTAACGGTTTTATTTTGACAGGAAGTGCTAGATGTAAAATCTGAGTTTTACTGTTTTCATGTTAAGCTGGTTTAACAATAATAGAAAACACAACTTTTTTACATATTAGAAAATTAAAACAAAATAATTAAATGCGTTTAAATCATTTCCAATTGTTTTTTTTTTTTTTTTTTTTTTTTTTTAAGTTGATTAAGGTGCCCCAAGAAGTCCTTACGGTCTTATCACAGAGCACCGCGGAAGAGCATTTAACAGGAAGTTCACGCCTCCTTCCCAACCGATGTCGCAAAGCTGGCCCAGAGGTTGGGTTTTAACCACGGATCTAATGTTTCTGAGACAAGTGCGTTTTCTACTATTTAACTTAATAGTTTATATTTATAAATATGAAAATACAAAAAAACGAAAACAAAAAAAAAACATGAAAATTTATTTTTATTGAAAAATTTAAGATTTTATTGCGGTGAAACATTTCTCAAAAAATACAACTTTTTGAGCAGTTCCCAGTTCTCCTTTTAAGTCATACTCTTAGTCAAGTTTTTTCTAGACTTTTTATCTACAAAAAATACATTTTAAAGGTGATCTTCATCTTTTTTTTTTTTTTGCATTAAAAAAAAGAATACAATGCTGTGTTATATAAATAAAATCTACATGACCAGGGCTAAAAGAAGACAATATTTGCCTTATCACTACACCCCGATATTGCCTTATCACTACACCCAGATATTGCCACTACATCTCTAGTAGCTGAAATAAAATCTTTAATGTTTCTTTCTGCTCTATCATTTACAACAGAGCTAACAGCATTCTTAGCTTTATTTCAGTAGAAACTTTTTATCCCTAAAAGACAAATCACAAAGTTGTGGAGTTAAACACCACGTCTGGCGCCCCATGCTGATAAGTATTTTTACAAACTTTTCTCAATGCATAGGCTGTCTGGATAGTTTTCAAACCATTGTAGGGAGCCAGGAATCCTCAAAAAACTTTTCAAAAACCATTGAGCATAGCAAATTTCAATGAGCAAACTCGCATCCTTCAACTGCAACACTTCTTTTTTTGTCAAGATGTTACTAATATCTTTGGTAATATAAAGAGTCAGAATGTAGATCGCATCTGATAAAAATCTTTCCTGATTGCAGGCACCAGGTTGATGGAACTTAAAATCTTGTACTTCCACTCCTAGGAAGAAAGAGGCAAGCTTATAAACTGTACCATAATCATTCCTTGAAAACACTATAACAGTTGTTGCATTAGTCAATATAAATATGTCTTAGTTTCCTCTGCAGGAGTGAGAAGAACAGAGCTAATCTTCAGATCATCTCTTTACCAGTCCAATTTAAATAAATTTTTTACTTCATTAACTTTCTCACAGATTTCAGGCCACTTGTTCTTTAGCTTGACATAAAGAGCTCTTCTTGGACCTTTAGTTTTCTCGCAGTAAAAACAGCCATATAGTGAGATACATGTACTTCATAAATGTGTCTCCTACACATTATCTACAACATTGGTAATTTCAAAATAACTGTAATGATTTGGACTGCTTCATTGACTCCGCCTGTATTGATTGCAGTTGTATCACAGCATATACCAATAATCCGCTCTTTACATCCATATGCAAAAAAGTCCTTCAATTTTCTATTCTTTATAAACAAAAACCAGAGTACAAATATTTATTGCGTACAAATAGTACCCTGTTAGAGTCTTCATGCAAAATAAGCTTGAACAATTCAAAATGACTTATCGTGCACCTCAAATCTGGAATAAGTTTTTACTAATTAATTTAAATAATATTGATTTAAAAAACTTAAATTGCTTTAAAAAAACTATTAAAAAGAGTATTTTAAAGTATAAAAACTTAGTGATTTTTTTTAAATTTATTTATAAATATTTTCTTTTTTATTTAATATAAATATATTTTCAACATTGCATGAGTAATAAATGTGTAAATATTATTTCAAAAAAAAAAAAAAAAAAAAAAACGATTTTTGTAAAAATATATTTGTATACTTGTTATCTGACATTTTAATACCATTATAATTTAATGATTTTATGTAAAAATTTTATGAATATGTTTTTATATTTACGGCAATGTAAAGCGGTTCTTGATGATAAGACCATTTGGTCTTCTGCAAGTTTTCCGCGTTCTTTTTACAGTGTTAGAGTGAATTTATTATTTTTGTAAAACCACTTTGTAATATTTTGTTTTTATTTATATATTCACTGTTAACGAATCTTTATTATGTGGTTACGAATTTGTAATATTAAGGAACAAAAAATAAACTTAAAATAAAATAAATAAAAATAAAATAAAAAATAATATTCTGAAAGGTTGTGCACTTGTTCTGCTCCCTTTGACTATTTTAAAAGGTTGTGCATTTGCCAACTGCCTTTGAAGAGGGACATTGAACAACACCTAAAAGATGGTCTTCCATGGTATGGTCATCCGGGGAACTCACTGAGACTGCAAGTTGCTCAATTTTTTTGAATAATGTTAAGCCCAGTGGTAATTAGTTCCAACAGTTTGGTATCAAAATGAAGAATAAGCCGTCGGTCTTTAAGATGATTAGTCATTAAAATCCACTCCAAGTCTCCTTCAAATTCTATTTGAGCTTTTTTCTATGAAATGTGCATCGTTAAAGCGGTATATCATTAATTTCTATACCTCCAGCTTTAAATACTTCACTTAAAATTGCCAGATGAGGTCGTACACCAACATTGAACTTCGATATTGGAATAGCAGTACATTCATTGAGCTTTTTATCATTCACTGCTAAATTTATCCTCCAAAATTGTACCTAGGTATCATTTTATAATATTTTTCTACCTATTTATAACTATATACTTTTCATTAAAACAGCTTTAACTTGTGAAAATTACAACTATGTTATTAAAATAATACTAAACCTGCGTTTCCGACCTTTACCCAGGAAATCTTTATCCTCGCTGATTTCAGAATCCTCGTTTGACTTTTCTTTCTCATTGCTGATTGAATCTCTTCTTTCATGGAGTCATGTAACAAAAAAACAAGAATATCTTTTTATATTTAAGAATATCAGCAAGAATATCTTTTTCAAATTTCTTAGTCGAGATGTCAAATGGCTAATAGGATTCTGTGAGGAAATCTTTCTCTAAATTTAATTGCTTATCAAGGCTGCTGTTCCAGTTTAGAAAAGACAATTTAATCAAATTCTTGTATTTTAAATTAAGTTTAATGACTTTGGTTTTTATATCGTACCCAAAAATCACAATTTTTTGCCGAACCCAGCATTATCCTAAATTTTTTTAATCGTAGTTACCAAGCAAGAATTATGAAGATCTGTACAAACACCATTTTTACAAACAAAGATTTCAATTTCAATTTGCAACCAACATTAGTAGAAGTGGGTATGTATTTAACCTGTGACTTGCGAAGGATAAATTGATAGTATCTTAGAATATCACCATTAGGTGGATACTGTCTCTGAAGTAAATCCCTCAGTGAGTACTTCAATAGGTAAATATACCTCAACCTTTCTGTATTTTTCCTTTTTTTCTTATTCTGTCCCATCATCTTTTTTTTAGCTGTTCTTTCCATTTTTTATTCGAATTTTGAAATAATCAGTTTTTTAATTAAATTTATACTAAATTTTACACTTGCATCAAAAATAAATGAAGTCGTTATTCCCTCTCGTATCATATTTTATCTAAGTTTAAAACCGTTTACACAAGAATGTCTTCGCGCACAAATTAGAACTCTTTCGTGTATAAATAATTCCATTTAGAAATTTTTGTCTTCAAAAAAAATTCTAAATAGAGTTATTTGTGAGGAAATTATATCAATCGCTAACAATGTTGATAGGGAATGATGCTAATCTTTAATAATGTCCTATGGGAATTATTTGTGTACCAATTATTACATCATATTAAAACATATTACTAAATAGCGCTGTTTTTATGTAAATACACATATGTGTACAAAACCGTAAAACTCAGAATTTACATCTATCACTTCTAGTCATTAAAAAATTTAAAAAAATATTTTGGTAGCTGTTTATGACTTATAGAATGGGGATCAGTTGAGAACACATTGAAACTTTGAAAAAAGTGTGTTTTTGGGACACCTTAATAAACATAGCAACATTAGCAAAATTTGCTATTATTATATAGCTAAGAACTAGAAACTCTTTTTCAAACAATTTTTTTTACCTTTAACAATAATAATCTTGAACAATACTTCAAATGGCTTTTATTTACTTATATCTAAAATATTAAAACAAACTATTAACTTATAAATATACAATATACCTAAGTGGTAAGTATGATGTCGTACAGTTTTAAAGCAAAGTACAATAGTGAACCTATTGTATTCAAACAATAACATCCCTCTGAACAATTTCCATCGTTAAAAAAGTGATACTAACCTGAATGAACTTATAATGACAACTTAGGTTCTTCTATTTTAGACATTATTAATTTACTAAGGTAAACCTCTATAAACATGTTTTTCATTTACAAAAATATTTCATAAATTCTTTAATTCTAATTACTACTCACTCTCTAGAAATTAGCAAATTTTAGTTCGGTCTATAAAATACCGGAAGATAAATTACTTGCTGAAAACTCTCGACCAATTTCACTTAACTCTGTTTCCTGCAAAATACTCAAAATATTTCTTAAGAAAAAAACCTTTAAGCACATTAACGGTAATAAAATGCTCTCTGTAAATCAACATGGTTTTCTTTACAATAAATTTTGTGACTAACCTAATAAAGACTTGATATTGATATTATTTCAGTTCTAGGGTTTTTCACCAATTTATTGATGTAATCTCGATTTCGCCAGCGCGTTGGTTCTCTACTTCAATACAGATGTATGCTAAAATTAAGATCTTTTGAAATAAATGGGACACAAAATTAAAAGGTATAATAAAGCAATCCCTAAAAAACTCTCTACCAAGGCTCTAAAAATTTTGGAGTCATTATTTCACGCTCCACCAATTGGAGCGCAAATTTTCGAAAAGTTGTAAAAGCTCTTACAAACTCCTGGTATGCAAAAAGACATTCACGTTTATTGATGAAATTATGGCTCTTAAGTTATATAAAGTGTTTATTAGACCACACCATAAACATACAGTGTCAATTTAGCTTCTTATTTAAAAACTGATGAACCTTGTTTTAATCTATTCAACGCAAAGCAAAAAGGCTTAAGACATCTTTAATACTGCGGCTAAGAAGATTGAATCTACTATCATTGACTAAGTGTTTTGGTTGAGTAAGCGATAAGCTTTGGGATAAGAAAAATTTTTAGCATTCTTTTCTCGCATTTTACCCATTGAAAATTTCCGTATTACTGCATATCACCCTTGTCCACAATGACATATTATGATATAAGTTGCTCATTTAAAAATTTAATAGTAACACTTATGTATATTCGACATTACCCATTAGGTAAAAGATCCTTAAGCACATTAAAACACATTTAAGGACAACAATGGCACAAATTATTTTGTCTGCAATAGACCTAAAAGCTACTGAAACAGAAATAGCAGCTCAATTAAATTTAAAAGATGTAATTGGCTAATTTGCATCTATTATGACAAGAAAAAACATTAATTAGATTTTCTACTTACTAGACTAGCATGGTGTAACGTGTTGGTTCCTATTTAATTAAATCAAAATTGCATTTAAAAATAAAGTTTTTGTTTTAATTTATAATTTTTGTCGACAAAAAGAGAAGGAAGGGGGGAGCATAAAAGTAATTTCGGGGCCCAGATTAAAATTTTGCGTGGAGGCTTTTTTTTTTTTGTGGCTACGCTACTGTCGAAACCGGTACGTTTATGGCAGATATAAGCGATCATTTCCCGATATTGATAAAAATAAAAAAAAAACCTTAAATCTACATCTAACTGTTAATCAAAAATCATACATTAGAAAAAATGAAATTTAAAAATAAGTAACATTAATAAGTTAGCAAGTAGACTGAAACAAGAAACGTGGAACAACGTATATAAATGAAACTTACAATGCTTTTTTAAGTACATTTTCAGAGTATTTTAATGAAACCTGTCGGCAAGAGATTATAATTATTATAATAAAAGTCAAAAGCTATTGATAATCCGTGAATGGATAAATCATTGTTAAAGTGCTCAAAAAAAAGCAAAAACTTTACATTAAGTTTATAAAAAATAAAAGAATGATAATGAAAAAAATTACAAAAGTTATAAATATTTTTAACAAAGTCTTATTGAAAATGCCAAAAAAATATTACAGTAATCAAATTAACAAATCTAATTTGATAGTAAAAAAACATGGTCTATTATAAAGGGCTCCATGAAAAGCTTTCGACGGCGTATCGTCGTTATCATCCTTAAGCCCCTGTCTGTTTAATTCTTTATCTAACAAAGATCATTTAAAAATCGATTCCATTTTATATTTTATATACAAAACGGTGTCTGGTGACCAATGTACAATTTTACTATGTATTTTTTATACATTTTTTTGCATATATAAATTGATTGTATTTATTAAACAGCGAAGAAAATGTAAAAAAAAAAATTATTAATGTAATAATGGGAAGAGAAAAACTAAATTCACCTTCTCTACCTAAACGAATTATTATTGAAAACAACGATATATTTTATCGAAAACGCATCTCCAATGAATTCAATAGTTATTTTATAAGTATTAGTCCGAATCCTGTCAAAAAATAATACCAACATCTGAATCTTTTTAAAAATCTGAAACCCCCAAATAACGTTAACATGCATGACTATGAATTAAGCTATGACGATTTCGAGGCAGCATTTGCCTCTTTTAAAAAAAAACACTAGGATTTGATGAGATACTTAGTGATATAGTTATTGCAAATAAACACAGTCTTAATAGACCTCTAATACATATACTAAAGCTCTCGTTAAATTCTGGGATTTTTCCGGATGTACTTAAATTAGCAAAAGTAACTTCAATATAAAAATGTAATGATCATTCTAGCATTACAAACTACAGACCTGTATCAATACTTTCTGTTTTTCAAAACTCTTCGTACGTGTAGTTTACTTTCAAACGTGTAGTTTACTTTCAAACGTGTAGTTTACTTTCGAACGTGTAGTTTTCTTTTGAACGTGTAGTTTATAAATCTATGACTACTTTATTAAAAACAATTTTTTTCCCCAAATCAGTTTGGCTTTCTACTTTCAACTATAAAATCTTTCTAACGAGCATGCAATTATTGAAATAGGAAATCAATTAACTAATGGTTTTGAAAAAATTAAGTTTATTTTTGGAGTATTTCTTGATTTATCAAAAGCATTTCATACAGTGCATCATTGCATTCTCTTCAGAGGTGGACTGGCACAAAGGTGCCCGGGGGAGACATAGATGCAGGGCAGCCTAATTTATAAATATTTCCCTATAATACATATCAAGGACTTATTTTTTAGGGGCCCATGAGATAGAGAGAGGCCCAAACATAGCAGGCGCCCGAGGGGGAAGCCAAACCCCCCACGCCAGTCCGACCCTTTTCTCTTAGATAAATTAAGACATTACGGAATAATTAATAAAACCTATTATTGAATTATAAGCTATCTTATCAACAGAAAACAATATGTACATAATGTCCAATCTGGAGTACTAAATGTCTTATGTAGAGTCCCGTAAGCATCGATTCTTGACCCACTCCTTTTTATAATATATATAAATGACTTCTGTAATGCATCCTTAAAACTGAATTAGGTCATGTTTGCAGATAATACGAATCTATTTCTCACTAACAATGATATCAAAGCATTATATGCTGACATGAATATAGAACTAGATAAAGTAAACAACTGGTTTAAAACTAACAAACTCTCGCTTAATGCAGAGAAAACAAAGTATATACTATATAAATATAAATATATTTCATTAAAAAATACAAGAGGAAAATCTTTCTCTCAAGTTGCCGAAACTATTACTAAATGATAAACTAATAAAAAAGCAATCCAATATAAGATTCTTAGGAATCATTGTTGATAAAAAGTTATCCTGGCTTCCTCATATAATATACATCCTGTCAAAAATCACCAAAATTATAGGTTTAGTGTATCGAGTTTGTTCTTACGTCAATACACAAAGTCTTAAATTAATCTACTTTGGGCTAATACATAGCTTCATCAGCTATGCAAGCATTTCATGGGCAAGTACTCAAACATCAAAGTTCAAAAAACTGTATAGTTTAACTGTATAAAAAACATGCTTGCAGAATCATTTACTATAAGGATAGGCGTGAACACGCTAAACCCTTAATGAAAGATATGAAAATGATGAATGAGTTTGAAATAAATGTCTATCAGCATTTAATTTTTATGTATCGTTACAATTACCATATCTCTCCTATAAGCTTTAAAAATAACGTTTTTGGTTTATGTACTCTACTTTTGTTGTTGTTGTTGTTTAGCAATCTCATTAGCGATTTACGCATCTTGTTACAATATTTATATAATATTTAATTAAAATTTTATTACGCATATATTTAATGAAATTTTATTACGTATTAAAGTGTGTACACGAAATAAATGTGAAAGAATAAGTACGTCATTTTTTTCAGCAGTTATATTAAAATTAACACTCTTTAAAACGCAAATTGAGCTGTTTAGCTATAAACTTATGCTTATGGTAATACGCATACCCATTTTGGTAAATTTGCTATTATCAAATATGATAAAATATTCGTCAGAGAGTTTGCAAATAATTTTAATTTTAACAAACTTCTTAAGGTGGCTCTATGGCTCTGTGGCTCTATATATAGTCTAAAGCTTTTAAAAAGGACAGAAATATTCTAAGGTGTCAAAAAGGGACATATTAATAAAGAGAAAGATATTGAAGGTGGAAAATTTTACTCTCCAGGAAAATATTAAAAAATATTATTATATGTTTTTTAAATGCGTTTTTTATAGAATTGTTTTTTTCGGTATTGCACAAAACCTAAAATGGGTTTATTTAAAAAGTATTTATCAACTTAAAGTTTTCAGGGAAAGCTTCTTAACAGATACTTGAAGGACTGTAGCAGAATTTCACGAAACTGATAATATTATTTCAAGTTTGGAATAATTATCTTATGTTAAAAATTGACTTTTATTTTGCTTCCATTGCTTTTATCCGCCATTTTTGATATACAAATTTTTATTAAAAAATTCTGCTACAGTCCCTTTGTCTTGAAATCATAAAGATGTTTTGAAATTTTTAAGTTCATTAGATTTATATTTTAGGAATTATAAAGTTTTTAAAGTGTATTTATATTTTACTTATTTTTTGCTGACTCAGCAAAACAAAAAGTTTTTATAATTTATAAATTGTATTTGTTGTTAAAAAATTTTATAATTTATAAATTGTATTTGTTGTTAAAAAATTTTTTTCTTTCCTTTTAAAGTTATTTGGATACATTTATCATTAAAATCCAGAAGTTATTTTTTTAACCATAGAGCCACCTTAATCGAGATTTGTGAAATAATTCTGTACATTTTTTATTATGCCAGCACGTTTTAATTTACCGCACTTTACACAATGACCAGGACCGTTCCGAAGGGGGGCGTAGCGGGGTGTCTATTCCCCTACAAATATCTTTGGTCAGCATATTGGAACTGGAGTCGCAAAATTGAATCTATTGCTGGTTGTCGGCAAATATGGAAAAACGAGGACCTTTTTTTTTTTTTTTTTTTTGATAAGTTAGCGATAAAAAATTTTTTTTTTGGCTTTAGTCGGCAAAAAACAGACACATCTCCCCCCCCTTTTTTCTCCTTTAAAATCTCTTCGGGACAAAACAAACACAAAACAAAACACTTTGAAACTCTGCGTTTCAACGTCTTCGAAACTGCTATTAATATCTTACTAAATGATTTTTACGACTCCGATGCGCAAATTTTTCACAAAAATAATTTTGATTCAAAATATTTTGAAACAGAAACTTTTAAAATTGAACTGCAACGTATATCCGAAATATGATCAAGCATTTAAAGTAAAACAAGACCTCTCCATCTTTGATACTGATAGCGAAGTCTTTACTATTGAGATAATGGGTAATACATAAAAAAATATTATAGTTTCCACTTGCCATAGGCCTCCAGAAGGTGATATAATTAAGTTTTCAAATTTTTTTAATGAAATTTTTCTCAAAATAAATGACAAGGAAAAAAAAATTTTTTTTGGTGATTTAAATATTAACAGCCTAAACAATAAAGAAAATGCGACTACTAAATTCTTTTTTGATAATCTGTTTCATTTGTGTATCCTACCAATCATCAACAAACCTACTTGGGTAACCCTAAACTCCGTTTTTGCTATAGATAATATATTAACAAACATTTCTAAAAACCTCTTTAAAAGCAGCAATTATCAAAACCGATATATCAGATCATTTTCCTATTTATTTTTCATTTTATCAAAATTTAAGAACCTTTAACAATCTTAAAGCCAAAGTTTGTAAAATAAAAATCAATCAGTTCTCTATTAAAAATTTTAAAGACTCGCTTTTGGTATTAAATTTTTTTTTTTTTTTTTTTACTACATAAATTTATTCAAGTCGTAAAGCATAACATATATACAAATATATGTTATGCAAGAAGAAGAAGACATAATTTGTCTTAAGAAGACATAATTTGTCCAAGCCCCTTAATCTATACTGTAAATATAAAATAGCGTAATAAATTAAAAAAAAACGTAACACAATATAATATAAAACACTTTCTTAAGGTTTTATAAATAAAAGTAATAGTTCTTAATGTTCTTTAACTTTAACTTTTTAGTTTTGTATTGGTTATGAAAAATTTAAATACAAATTTAAAGAAAAAAAAAAGAAAAAACAAATGTTTAGCATAATAAAAACTCTATTATTAAAAAGCTTGCAGGCAAATACGCATAATCCTGAAGCTTTCCTTTTACAAAAGCAGATACCTTAAATTATCTGGAGAATTTTTATAAATCATAAGTTTTTATAAAGAAAGAAATGAATCAGTAACAAGTGACACGATCTTTTCTAAGATTGTCAAGCTGATAATGACAAACCTCTAATTACTTATTAGTAGCGATCATTAATACTTCAGAAAAAGATGAGCGCTGCGTCGTTCATCATTAGTTTTTGCTTCAATTTGTTTTTAAACTCATTAAGCGTTGCAATTGATTTAAGTTCATTTGTTAATATTTTTTTCCATAATTTTGGTCCTCTTGTAGAAATTGAAAATTCAGTCGCCGCAAAATACCTTTTTGGTTGAATGTAACTGATATTTGAAAATCTGGTTAGATATCTGTTCTGATTTATTTTGAATAGAGGGTAGAATATTTTCGGAGATATATTCTTATCAATTTTGAACATAAATATAAGATGATGATAGATATTTATTTGGTAGACATTCATTATATTTAAATTAACAAACAATTTTTTGGAATGTGTAAAACTGCCCACACTGGAAATGATTCTGATTTCATGTCTTTGTTTGTTAAATAGTTTTTTTATTTTATTTTCATTTGTACTGCACCAAGCAATGTTTGCGTAATTAAGATGGCAATGAATGAATGAGAAATATAATAGCTTTAAACAAGTTGGATTTAAAAAAGGCTTTGCTCTACAGAGTAGGCCAATGTTCCTTGAGATTTTATTTTCAAGATAATGTATGTGATCTTTCTTTTGGGATGGAATGTATCAAGAATGGGATGAAATGTATCAAGATGCAATGTATCAAGAATTGGGATGGAATGTATCAAGAATGTTACTTTGGACACATAAACTCTGCATACAATATATTTATAAATATTTTTCTAGATTACTACAACAAACATTTCCCTGTTGAAGAGAAAAAAATAAAGCCAAAAAATTTAAACTGTCCATGGGTAACTAACGGGATTAGAAAATCATCAAAAACAAAGCAAAAACTCTACATCAAGTATTTAAAAAACAGAAACGAAACTAACTTAACTACATATAAAAAATAAAAAAATCTATTTGAAAAAATTAGATGGAATTCAAAAAAATATATATTGTTCAAAACAACTACAAAAAAAAGCAGAAGTGATTTTAAAAAACCTAGAACATATTGAAGGAAATAATAAGTAAAAACCATACAAAATTAAATAACAAAATTATCGTTAACAAAACTGAATATATCGACAAAATTTCTACCGAGTAAGGCTTCTGGGATAGTAGCTATATAGTAACATAAGTAGCTATATAGTTGTAAATGTATTTCCGGTGATAAAAAACCAATCTATGAAATATTTAAATCTTCAATTATTACAAGGTACCGAATAAATTAAAAATAGCTAAAGTAATACCAATATTAAAAACCGGAGATTCATTTACACTAAACAATTACAGACCTATCTCAGTTCTTCCTGTATTTTTAAAACTTTTGAAGACAGTAATACACAATAAACTGTATAAATATCCAATAGATAACAAAATCCTAAATGAAAAACAGTTTGGCTTCCAGAAGTAACATTCAACCGAACACGCTATTCTTGATCTTATAAATAATATAAATGACTCCTTTGAAAACACAAAATACGTCCTCGGAGTCTTTGTTGATTTATGTAAGGCGTTTGACACAGCAGATCACGCTATCTTAATTAGGAAAATGGAAAAATATGGGATAAAAGGTGTTGCGCTAAACTGGTTCAAAAACTTTTTACTAGACAGAAGATAATGCGTTATTGCTCATGAAAAATTTTTTTCAAAATTACTCAAAATAAAATGCGGTGTCCCCCAAGGTTTCAATTTTGCACCTCTTTTGTTTTTAATATACATAAACAATCTTCCTAAAGCCTCAAGTAAATGGATGTCTTGATGTTCGCAGACGACACTAATTTGTTTTATGCATCCTCATTACAGAACTTTATGCGGCCGTGGCACAGTGGTTTCAGTGCTTGCTTTATTAGCAGGAGATCCAGGTTCTAAACGAGCCTTAGACATATTTTCGCGCCATGGTTAGGAAGGAGGTTCAAACTTCCAGATAAAATGCAAAAAAAAAGTTTATGAAACTACAAATTCTGAACTTGAAAAAATAAACGTTTAGTTAAAATCTAACAAATTATTGCTAAACACAGAAAAAACCAAATACATTCTTTTTCATTCTAACCACATAAAAATACGACCCGATTTACCTTCTCTAAATATATAGACTAAAGAAATAGCCTATATAACCCAAGCAATTAAATTTCTAAGGATACTTATTGATGAGAACATCTCATGGAAATCACATATAGATATATTAAATACCAAAATATCAAAAAACATAGGTATTCTTTACAAAGCTAGTTCTATACTGTGTTCTGGTAATTTAAAGTTCCTATACTTCTCGTTCATACAAAGCTACTACATATACGCTAATGTTGCTTAGGCGAGTACTCATAAATCCAAACTAACCACACTATATCGGAAACAAAAGCATGCTGCTAGAATAATTTTTAATAAGGATAGATTCTCGCATGCTGAACTTTAAAAAAATTTAAAAGCATTAAATGTATATCAAATCAGTTTATTCTAAAATTTGTTGTTTATGCACAAATATAAACTTGGACTTGTTCTTTTTCACTTTTTTTTTTTCAAAATTTCTTTCAAAATAACAAAAACACCATACCAGAGGAACAGGAAACTTCAACGTATCTTTTAAAAAAACAAATTTCTCGCGATTTTCTATTTCGTACCGTGTTCCTTGTCTATATAACAAATTAATATCCAAAAACTCTCAACTGGAAAAATCGAATAACTTAAATATTCTGAAAACGTTATTAAAAGATTTTATTTTAAACACTAACAACTTTATGAATTATTATTAACCCAAAAACATTTTAAACTATGTATAAAACTAACTTATCCAATATAATCTCTATTAACTTTAAAAAACTTTAAATAACTCAAAAATAACAACAACAACATCAACAAAATAATAACAAATTATAAGCTTATTTATCAACACGTGAACTATATATTACTTATTTAGCAAATCTTGTACTAACTTATACTTATGTGTATTGAAAAAAAATTAAAAAAATTAAAAACTTTTTTTTCTTTTTTGCATTTTGCCTTTTTTTTTCTATTCTGTCCAAACTCATAACATTATTTTTTAAATATAAACTGAAGTATCCAAAAACATTAGTAACACTTAGCGGTTTCTTGATGACAAGATCATCGGTCTTCTGCAAGTTTCCCGCGTTCTTTAAAGTAATTTCTAATACTTTACAGTTTATTTAATTCATTTTTTGTATAACGTAACATTGTGATTTTTTTATTTTTTAATTTTACTATATTCTGTAAACGAATATATTATATATTACGAACTTGTAAAGATTAAAGAACAAAAAATTAAAATAAAAAAATAAAAAATACGCAATTGCGTATGCAACATTTATACTGGTGACATTATTGTGTGATATTATATACTCTTTTTTTCCCCCAGATTGTTACTATTAAAAGAACAGCTTAAATCTGAATCAAAGCGTTTTTTATTGTCTATAGATTATCTATAAAAAGCAGATTAAAGAAATAAATTGTGGTAGTTAAATTTTCTCTTTCTATTTTATTAAAAAAAAATATAAACTATCACAATTTATTTCTTCAAATTAACAACTGGGATTGATAAGATATTATGGTATAAAGAGCCTAATAAAGCTTCTTCCCAGAGACTTCGAGGTCATCCAATGAAATTTAAAAGAGAGTTTGCAAAAACAACACCGAGACAATTTTATTACGAACAGAGTGATACCTCATTGGAATGCTTTACCTGAAAAGTGGTTTCTGCAATGACAGTAAATTCTTTTAAAGCTAGACTAGATAAATATTTGTTAACGGCTGTTAAAGTATAAATTTTAAACTTTATACACCGCGACAATCGTCGTTACAGCAGTTTGTATTACTATTACTGTTAATTGACTATTTCACGGTACGTCTACCCACCAAAAAATTCTACTCATGAATTGTTCAATTTTGTTCAGTTTGGATTTACAATTTAATTTCTAATAAAATTTTATTATTAGTTAGTTTACGCAACTTTTTACGCAAGAAAAAAAAACATAAAAAAGTTTTTTTTGGGTGCCAAAAATTTAACGAGATACTTTAAGAAAATATTTTATAAAAAGTCTATGAATTAAAAATATTTAAACACGTATATCTTTGGAACTAAATAAGCTACAGAGGTGGTTAAACCCATTTTGAAAATGAAATATAATAAGGAATATAATGCATTTAATATAAAAAATATTTACATTTGCCATAAATATTGCCTTATCTCCCTATTAGATATTAAAAGACGCTTTGAAAATTTAAGCCCGTATACTAGGGTTGTTCGCCGAAAAACAAAACTTACGAAAATTTCGCATTTTTATCTACCGTAATAGAATTGTTATTGCGGAAGTTGCACATGCGAAAATGCACATTCCGTAAAGGCCGTTTTCCACAAGACGAAAAATTCGCGCGAAGCGAATTTTTTCGTCGTTAAGCATGCGCAGATTAAACATTTTTGGCGATAATACTGATTTTTTTTTGCTACAGCGTTTCGCTGCAGCGAAAAAAAAAGTCGGATTCATTTCGACTTTTTGCGAATCGCCATAAGTGAAAACCAATGAAATTTTGAATATTATCACGTTATGTCAACATTGAAAAAAAGCGAAAACATGTTTTTAAAGTAACAAAATTCTTAACCTGGCGTTCTTATTAATTTTTATAAATTTACTCTGAAAATTGGTAAGCATGAGTAAATTTATCAAAAAAGGGGCAAGACTTACATAAAAAAATGACAGATTATAAAAATGGCAGCAATAAGTTTACGCTGTAGGTTTAAGTAAAGGCAGTTATTACTTTTTTAGCATACTTTCTATTTTGAAGCATGTGAAAATTTCTTTCCGTGCATTAATATTAACATTTCTGCCTTTTTATGTAAGATGTGATATTATTTTGTAATATAATCATTTAGTATAGGGTTTTTTTTACAAGAAAGTATAAGAAAATAAATGCTAAACTCTGATATGAACATTTCTATTAAAAACTGTTACTGCAAGAACGAACAGCAGGTTTAACTCTATGTAGAATTTTTCACAAAAAGGTTTATCTTTGTGTGGCCACTTAAAGATAAACATTCTTATGAAGTGTAACTTTCGTAATTAACAGTGTGAAAATTTATATTAGTAAATTCTCGATTTAGTTTTATATATAAATCTGGTCATTTTTTTATGTAAGTCTTGCCCCTTTTTTGATAAATTTACTCATGCTTACCAATTTTCAGAGTAAGTTTATAAAAATTAATAAGAACGCCAGGTTAAGAATTTTGTTACTTTAAAAACATGTTTTCGCTTTTTTTTAATGTTGACATCACGTGATATAAATTTTAAAATTTCATTGGTTTTCGCTTATGGCGATTCGCAAAAAGTCGAAATGAATCCGACTTTTTTTTTCGCTGCAGCGAAACGCTGTAGCGAAAAAAAATCAGTATAATCGCCAAAATATGTTTAATCTGCGCATGCTTAACGACGAAAAAATTCGCTTCGCGCGAATTTTTCGTCTTGTGGAAAACGGCCTTTACGCTCTATACAAAAATATAAATAAATAAAACTCCGTAATAACGCATTACGAAAGAAGACTTGCGAAACAAATCATTTCGTAAGAATACTTACTAGTTTGAAAAACTTTCCGACATAGTAAAAGTTTTTATCTAGGGACCGAGTTAACAGCATTCTACTGTATATATATCATATACAGTAGAATCTGTATACATATTTATCGTGTAGATCGCTATCATTTGATATGAGGGTGAAAATAAAATTTTCAAAGTGAAGGGACCAAAAGCTACATCTTTTAAAAGATAGGGCTATAGCCCCCTCCCAGTTTTGTATTTATATATCAAGCGACTTTTGGTCGCTTATTGCCTTAGGACGAGCAGAAATGAAGTACCCTTTTTTTAAAAAAATTTATACTCCCACAAATAAAAATCTTATTTTAAAAATTCCCATATATAACATTTTTTATTAAACTTCTCTTTGGCCGTTGTCAGTTCTTACTGAATTAGGCGATTTATTTTTTGATTCCTTTCAAACTAGCTACAGCTCTTATACTTTCAGCACTTGTGTAGTCCTGGTGAGATTCCATGTTATAATTGTTTCATAGGCGAATACCCGGGGGAAATGGTCGTATAGTACGTTCCCTCTTTTTCGTTACATGAAAGCCTAGGTTTATTTACAAAAGTTTGTATCTGACGCTATTCAATACCATATAATAATTAGTTATTATTAATTATTTAATAATTAGTTTTTATTAATTACTGTTAATTATACGTAATGAGTTCATAAAAGATCATTAAATGTATTTATTATTGCACGTTTCGTAAGTTTGTTTCAGTTAAGAACTCTTTCGTATGTTGTGATGCGAAATAGTTTCGTTTCAAGAGAAATTTTGTTTTTTATCATTATTTCTAAAAATAAAACCATAAAAATTTAATATGTTATTATACTGAAAATTAAAATTCATTATAAACACTTTGGGATTTAAAGATGTTAAATTTTACAATTAAAATCAGTCTGGCGAACAAATTTTCTATATAGACTTTAAAACGCCGTTTGGCGAAAGTGCTCGTTTCGCAAGTGCGACTTCCGAAACCGCTACTTTCGTATGTTGCAAAATAGTTTTATTTCGTATGTCAACTTGCGAAAGGCTAAATTTCGGAAGTAGCATTTGCGAAATGAACATCGGCGATTTTAATTGTTTTGTAATATTCGGTACGAAAAAATGTAATTCCTTGTTCTCAATCTCCTTACAAAAGACTGTTGTTTTTTCGGAATTGTACGAAATCCTCCGGTTAACAACCCTACCGTATACGGGCTTAAATTTTCTCTTTCTATTTTATTAAAAAAAGATAAACAAAAATAACTAAAAAAAAGCACAATTTATTTCTTTAATCTGCTTTTTATTTTATTTGTTCTAAATTTATTTTACATAACGAATTTATATATAACCAGTTATATCAATTATAAAACGTAGATTTACGCATTTTATATATATTTTATCACGATTTTATATATTTTATTGTATAAATAAATTAAAAAATAAAATAAAGATAAATTAAATAAAAACATAAATAAATAAAATATTCTCTATATAAGGGGAATTTAAAATGCATCATTATTAATGATGCAATCATATTTTTTCTGGTTAAACACGTTTCTGTTTTCTTGCTAATAATGATGAAATCTTAAAGTCATAAAAATTAACAATAGATTTGTTTACTAATAATAAAGAACTTGTAGAGAGCTGTAAGTGAATTTTAATATAAATATTTTTCTGTGATTTAACTACTTCTTACAATTTTCTTTGTTTAGTTGTTATAGTACTTGCAAAAATTTTTTTGAATCAAATGGCAATTATGTAAGATATTCAATGTAAACTATTTAAATTATTATTAGAATTAAAAAATGAGAACAAGAAAGAGAGAAGACACCATACCTAACACAATGAAAACAGCTCTTGGAGCCAACATATCAGCCAATAAAATCACTGCTAATTTAATAATGTTGGTTATTGAAGGGGAAGGTAACCCAGATATGCTGCCTCTTTCTTATTCAAGTGCATATAAAATGAAAAATAAGACAATGAAGATTTTGAAAAGTTGAAAAAATTACTGCAGTATCACATTAACAATAAAGATGGCAAGCTTGAATTACATTTTGATGGGAAAATAATAAAGGATTCAATACCTAAGCACTGAGAAAATGCGAAGGACAGGATCTGTGTACTTTTAATTTTGAAGGCAAGAACTATCTTCTAGGTGCACCAGATATTGAATTTAACACTGGTCTAAACCAGTTTAATGCAATCAGTGAACTTTTGAAGGAGATTGACATAGCTGACAACGTGCAGTTGCTATGCTTTGACACTACCAACAACAATACTGGCAAACTGCGTGGAGCTATATACAGGTAAATAAAAATAAGAATATAATTTTAAAATCCTATTACTAGCTTTGTTGTTTGAATTTTTAAAGTACTATAACAATTATGTAAGGCTACAGAAATATTGATAATAATTTGACTGCGGTAAATATGAAATGTGAAAAAGAACACTTGTACTTTTGAGATTGAGATCTGACCTTGGCCCTTACTCATGTTGACCTTGGCAAGCCCTTTAATCATTTCAAAAGCCCTTACTCATGTTGACCTGCCGTCATCTGATAGAAGAGGTCCACATCTATCATTTTAAAAAGGCTATTGGTTCCAAGGCCACTGTTGGTCCTAAAAACCCTCTTTTTAAATGGCTTTATAAACAATGGCATTCCATTGATACTGAAAGTTGCCAGCTAAATAGGTATGAATGGAAATCTGTTTGTGGAACTTGGCTAGAAGTTCAAGCCGTTGGAGCAAAGAACCAACTCATGGAGACAGTAAAAACCAAAGCTTTAAAAATCTCAGAGGTTAGTTTAAAAATATTGTAAGCAAACATTTATTAAAACTCTTTATAATTATTTTTATCAGCATTTTTTTCATTGCGTTATAGTATCTAGATTTAGGAAACATTCAATAAAAATATAACAAATTTTTAGACTGGTAAGAAGCGAGATGACTATCATGAGCTGGAAGATTTATAGCTTATGTACTTGTACCCAAGCTCTATCTGCAAGTTTAAGAAACCTGGTGCTTTGCATCATGCCAGATTCATGACCAAAAGTATTTATTACATAAAAATTCTCCTTCTAAAAGATTCTGTGCAAAACCACATAGATCTGGATTCAGCTCTCATCACCAGGATGAGCAAGTTTATTGGTATCTTCTACTAAGTGCAAAACCATATAGAACTGCATCCAGCTCTCATCACCAAGATGAGCAAATTTGTTGGTATCTTGGTATGCACCCAAGTTTCTGACTAATGAGAAGCCAGACATTGCTCCCTTACAGATACTTAAACAAAGTATAAGCGTTAAGTTTAAATATAAATTTACTATTACTAAATTTCATGCAATAAAACTAAAAATCTATAAAATTACAAAAATATATCTTTTTTTTTTTTATCAGGACTTGAATCCTATAAGATGTCCAGGTGTGTTGAGGATGAACCTGCTGCAAATGCAGTGTTTAAATTATGGGGAAACCATAGCAATTTAAATTATGGGGAAACCATAACAATTGTTACAACAGTTGGATATAGATCCAACTGTTGTAACAATTGTGATGGTAAATTCAGACGATTCAATCACTCAACAAAAATAGAAGAGGATCGCCAAAAAGCTCTATATTATACCAAATGACTATGACATGGAGTAATATAACAATAAAGGTTTCTTACCTAAAAAAAAACATGTCTGCTGAATCATGGCTGATTTTTGAGATTTTGGGCCATCACTAACCCATATCCAAATAGATGGTTTATTAAGCTAGCACCTGAAATATCGATTCTGATTTTTTAGAGTTCCAGTCGTACGCCAAAAACTTGGCTGTCGTCATTGAATGTAGCAAGAGGGCTGTAAAGCTGGTACAGGAAACAGTGTGTCAAGTTAAGTTTGAGCATAAGCTGCAAAAACTGCTCAAGTTTTTGCAGCTTATGCAAAAAAACTGGACCGCGAAATCCTCAAAGATCAAAGTTGCATGTCGTAAATCAGCTGAGCAGAAAACACCAGATCAGCTTTTGAAAGAGTTTCGTGACAAAGAAGATGTAAATGTATTCAGATCCTCTTAAATAGACTCTGAATCAGTTAGCAGCACTGATTTGTTTCCTGATGTTGATGCTGGAGAACAACTGTTTTGTGACCATGAGGCTGCTAATTAGAGCTAGTTAACTACTTTTTGTTGAATTTTGTAATTTTTGTTTGATAAATTTTGACGTATATTTGTATATTATAGAATTTAAAAGAGATTGTTGATTATTATGTTTCTATAAATAATTTAGGCATACATAAAAAAATCAGAGTTCTATTTACATTAGAAGTCCCACCGCCTTAAAAGCATGGATTTCATTGATTGGTTGCAACGGGTAAAATAGGTTATAGACACTGATCTCAAAATATAACTGGATAGCGGATTCTATTGTTTTTTCCGAAAAAAGTTGAAGCCGAAATTGGCCTCCCAAGATGGCGGCGATTTTAGTTCCTAGCGGTGAAACCGATATACATTCTATTTTACTTTACCAAAATACAAAAGAAAATTATGCAATTAGACTAATACTTAGTTAAAAAAAAAAGAACAAAAAAAAAAACAAACAAATGAATTTTATAATAATTAGAGAAAAAAAAAGAAATTTTTTTAAATAATTGAATTTATTATTAAATGGAAGAAATTTACAATTTTAGTTTTATGTATAATTTATGTGCCTTTTTGTTCTAACTAAGAAAGCTATAACTAAGAATAAGAACCCAATGCTGTATACTAGAAGGTTAATAATTCATAACAGCATGGTAAACAGCAGCAATCATGCCTACCTACAATTTTATACTTTATATTTTTTAAGCAAGATACCAATTTGTACAAATGCTGCATGAACTATTAGCTGAGTGCTTTTTTACCAATATAAGTATCACTTATATTGGTAAAAAAAACACAAGTATGAATTATAGTTATTTATAATAACTTTTAAAACAAATAAAATGTAAATAATCATTTCTTATAACTTAAAGGATAATTACTAAGTACAATCGGTGATGAAAATGTATGTAAAAATACATTTGTTTGAAAAAAATGTATTTATTAAATTTTTAATATACAAATATTCAAAACACCTTTTTGAAATATCTCTTTAATTAAAGTTACATATGTTTACCTGCTGTTAAGAACTACGGATATATGTTATATTTTGCTGACTTTTTTTATATTATTAAACTGTATGTTGCAGTTATATAATTTTATATGTATGCCGATGAGTTTATTTGCATAAAAGATTGATTAGATGACATTAAATTCAAGAAACCTATTTAATAATGGATACAAGTTAGCATTGTGTGTATGTAACAAGGCTTTTTGTTTTCCATTTCTTGACATAACATATAATTATATCATTAGTCTTAAAGAGATTAATTGATACGCAAATAATCATGTATAGTCTAAAATCTGATTTCATTAGATATTTGGTAGCAGTTAAATCTGTTTAAAATATATATCTCGACTGAGAAGAAAACGAAAGTTCACCATTAAATCATTTAACATATAAACTCAGTCAAAACCATCTAACAAGCTCTTTATTGTGCTGTGAGATCTTATTTAGCTAAGAGATCTGCAAGAATGTTTAATAACAATATCAAATGCCAACAACTCACAGCCACGTATAAACAAATGAAAACTGCAGCATCAGAGATCAAATTCATATTTTAAAAGCTTTAGATTCTTTTTTCTTTTGCTCTCTTTCTCTCTCTCTCTCTCTCTTTCTCTCTCTCTCTCTCTCTCTCTCTCTCTCTCTCTATATATATATATATATATATATATATATATATATATATATATATATATATATATATATATATATATATATATATATATATATATAAATATATATATATATATATATATATATATATATATATATATATATATATATATATATATATATATATATATATATATATATATATATATATAACTATTAGGTTATAGGTAAAATACTAGTTTCTAGTGCGTTCTTACTTATGTTAAATAAACTAATTTTTAATTATTTAACTGAAAATTGTTATCTTTATTTTATTGATTTTTCCTTATATAATTAAATAATTTTTATATAAAAAAGAAAGATATTATACAAACTAATTAAATTATACAAACTAAGAGTATATTTTGTTAAACAAAATATTATATATATTTTAGAAATTTACGTAAATATGAAATATTGCGTTTTTTGATAAAATATTGGCTATGTAAAATCGAAAAATATATTTGTATTTGAGGCTTATACATTTATTTTCATTTAAAAAAGATATAAAAGTTCGTAACCAAATTTTTTCAATTTGTAATCAACTAAATACGCCGCCATCTTGGGAGGCCAAAACTGGCTTCAAAAAATTTGCCGAATACGCTATCCAGTTATATTTTGAGATCAGTGGTTATAGATCTTGCGCGTCAACATTGGTTATAGGTCTAGTGCAAAGCATTAATGATAATTTTTGGTATATATATTTCATATAACATAAACATTCATTTGTTAAAATAGTATCCAGTTTTTTTCCCAGTATATTATTTTTTTTCCCAGTATATTATGCAATTAATAAAAAAAAGTTTTTCTTGAAAACTTGATGTGGCCAACGCGAAATAAAAATAGTTAAAAAAAACAAAACAGTTTTTCATTTCTTTATTATAGTCCGCATAAAATTGCCTATTTGTTAGTGAAACTTTTTCTATGACCTAACTTTTGAATACACCTACTCTATATAATTTGGCGAAGCAGGAAAAAGCCGCACCCAAATGGTAAACGTTATTTAGGATGATTCAAAATATAGTTTTAAAAACTCAGAAATAAAACGCAGACCTGAAAGGTGAGTTGAGAAAAGTTGGTATTATTTAGTAATGAAAGATCCAAATTTCGGCTGCGTTTTATTAAAAAGTCAATCTCTTACTTAGGATCATCCTAAAGAACGTTAACCCACCCACAAATTTGAAATGCAACCAATAAGTTAGTAATATACCGTTGTTAATAAAAAAAAAGAAAGGGTGTCGAATGAGTGTTATGAATGATACGAATGTAAGTTTATTTTTATTAATGTTTAGCTTGTTATTAGCTTAATATTGAAACATATATTTGTTACTAACTTATTAATGTTTAGTCAAGCATATTTAAAATATCTTTAATATAATATTTTAATTAATTTTCAAATACAAATATTATTTAACATTTGTATTTGACTCGAACAACTTGAAATTTATAATAGAAATTTTTATTTATTATTAATTTTTTTGACATTTATCCGACTTGATATCTCTCAAATTTTTATTCTAAAAATTCTAATAATAGCATTTTATTTTTTAAAGTTAAACTATGTTTATGAGTTTTGGTTTTCATTATTTAATTTTAAGCTAATCAACTAAATGATTTAGTAAATCAGCAAACACAGATTTAAACTAACTATTACTATCTGAAGATAGCCATTCCAGAGGATTTTTTTTGTCAATATATATATATATATATATATATGTATATATATATATATATATATATATATATATATATATATATATATATATATATATATATATATATATATATATATATATATATATATATATATATATATATATATATATGAGTAACATAGATGTAAAAAGCTTAATAAAACTTATAAAATGAGGGTCTTTCAACTTTAGAAGTTAATTGCATTTTTTGTGTTTAAAAAACTAATGGTTTTTGACAAAACGCTTTGTTCATGAAATAAAAAGACATCAAAAATTAAGCGCTAAAATTAAAACAAACAATATGCAAAAGAATAAAAACATTATATACTTAATTTCTAAACGCCATTCCTAAGTACCATTTCTTTAAGAAAGCAATAATAATTACTTAATTTGGTAAATCTGTAGTTAAACAGCATAAATAGTTTTATTTTTTCGCTTGTTGAGCGACTTTTTTTTTATTTTTTTTTTTTTATTTGCATTCACTCCCAACAAGGCTGCAAGCAACCACTATTAAGTTGGGAGTTACTAGGAAAAAAAAAGAACAGAGTTATAGAGCAAGGAAACGGTTGACAGAAGACTTGAAAAGTTGAAGGTTGTATGAGTCAGGAAAACATGAAGATGGGAGAGAGTTCCAAAGGATTGAAGTGCGGGAAAAAAAACTAGATGAATAAAAGTTTTTAGAGCATGCAGGGACAGATACAGAAAACGAATGAGACTTAGCTGAATGACGAGTAAAACGAGAATGAATTTTAGTTGATGGAACTAGAGATGATAACTCCTTTGAGCAGTGACCATGATAGTATCTGTAGAAAAGAGAAAGAGATGCAACTTTACGACGATGGGAAAGAGGTTCAAGCTTAGCAGATAGTCCAGGTCCAACAACATTTACAATGCATTTTTGGACCTTGTCAAGAAGAGAGAGTGAATCGTTAGAAGAACCAGCCCAAATATGACAACAGTATTCCATACAGGGACGAATAAGAGATTTGTAAAGGTAGAGAATGGAATCAGAAGTAAGGAAATGGCGAGCACGATAAAGAGAAGCAACCTTAGCAGAAGCTAATTTAGCAATCGATTGTATATATGGTTTCCATGAAAGGTCAGCGATAATCCAAGAAGACGTAAAGAGGACGACTCAGTAAGAGGATGGCCATTCATTAATATAGGAATGTTGACCATATTACGGTAGTTGTTTGCAATAAGCAATTGGGTTTTTTTAGAGTTGAAATTCACAAGCCACTGTGAACCCCAATCTATTACTGAAGTGAGATCAGATTCAAGATCAGCTGCTTGTTCTAGGCGATCAAAAAGAGAAGATTTTTTGTCAAGACAGGAGTATAAAGTTGAGTCATCAGCAAAAAGAGCTACTTTAGATGAAAGGTTGTCAGGAAGATTGTTTATGTAGATAAGAAACAAAACAGGGCCCAGGATGGAACCTTGGGGAACCCCAGAAGTTACTGGAAATAAAGAAGAGTGTTGGCCTTCAAGGATGACTTTAATAAACCGGTCAGAAAGAAATGATTTGATAATCTCAAAAACTTTCCCAGAAACACCATATGAAGCAAGCTTATGGAGAAGACCAGCATGCCAAACTTTGTTGAAAGCTTTAGATATGTCGAGAGCAATAGCCCTAGCCTCACCGACTCCATCTAATGCACGATAAAATCTTTCAGTTACAGCAGTTAGCAAGTCGGCCGTAGAGCGAGAGGATCGAAAACCGTATTGATTGTCTGACAGCAGTTTATTTGACTCAAGATGAGATGTGAGGAATTTGTTGATTAAAGACTCAAAGACCTTGCTAATAACAGAAAGAAGACTGATCGGACGATAATTGGAGGGGTCAGAATTTTTTCCAGACTTGCTCAAAAGTGGTGACTTTATAATATAAACAAGGAATATTTATTCACTTTAGTATATACATCAACTATCTTATAGGGTGCTACTACAAGGTAGTGCTGCTACATTGATTATCTTATAGCCTGCTGCTACATGGATGTGCTGCTATATCGACTGAGGGTTTGGTTGGGGTAGGCAGTCTATCAAATATTAAAAAAAAGAAAAACTAAAAGGATATTAAAATATTCTGTGTTTAAATTAAAAAGTCACCACTTTGAGCAAGTGTGGGACTTGGGAACAAGCAAAAAAATACAAATATTTTATGCTGCTTAACTACAGATTTACCCTTAATTTATATAGAGGAAAGGCTATACTTGCTTTTTTCACAGAGAACCTTTAAAAAAAAGGTTTCTTTATTTAACAAACTGACCTTAAAGTTTTTAAATGTTGAGAATTTAGAAATAATGTATAAATGTTAAAAAGGTTCCCTATTCCATTAGATTCCTTATCTTTTTTTAATCTATATAAAAATTTTTAAACTTATTTGATGTGTTTTGGTTCTATAGAAATCTTACCTTCAAAAAACACTCTTGTAAAATTGTTTCCGCTGGCAGGTTTTTTCATTAATAGTGGTCTTAACCCTTTCACGGCTGAGTTAAAAACAGCTAAATGACTGCGTGTAAAATAAAGAACAAGGAACATGATGACTTAAAAGAGTATAAAATAAAAGCTACTAGTCAGAATTTTACAAATTAAACCTTGTTTTTTGTGTCATAGAATAATAATTTTTTTTAAAATTATTTTAGTAATATTATCAAAATACATCATGTTGAAATATATATATATATATATATATATATATATATATATATATATATATATATATATATATATATATATATATATATATATATATATATAACAAAAATAATTAAAATAAAATATATATATATATATTTCAATGTTGAAATATATATATATATATATATATATATATATATATATATATATATATATATATATATATATATATATATATATATATATATATATATATATATATAACAAAAATATATAGTTTCTTTATGTAACCCTAAACAAATAAAGAAGAAATACATAAACATATCCTTCATATATACAAACACTTTAAAACATCAACTTAAGAAATTATTTACATTTCAAAAATAAGTTTAAAGTTTTCTCCAATTTCTATATATGTTTTGAAATATTTAAAATTGTTTATGAACTCCTGCGCAGGTCACTCGTCATTTAAAAACAAATTTTATGAGTCACCACACAGGTCACTCGTTGCAAAAGGGTTAAGACATGAATAATATATAAAAGAAGCCATATAGGCAAAGTACTTTCTATATATGGTTGGAGTTGGATCAAACTATTTGATGCAAAAAACCTCAAGGTTCTAACATTATTATAAATGACTTCCGAAGAACCATTAGCTGTTCTTGCCTCAACTTATAACAGAATAAGTTGCTTAGTTATCAAAAAATGACTTAAGTTAAGAGCCTATTTGCTTCAAGGATTTATTCAATGGCTTCAAAATATTTATTATTTTAATGTTTTATTTAAAAAAATTGTAGACAACAAAGCAAAAAAACGGATTGTTTTTTTGCTTTATTGTCTACATTGTTTGACTAATAAAGTAAATAGTAATCTTATATTTCTTTTATCTAAATATTTAAAAGAGTTTTTATTAGGCCTACTTTTTGGTAAGCCTTATTGACGTTATAGTTAATGTTGTAATTCATTTGGTACATATATGCCAAGATCTTTTTCTAAAGTTGTTTTTGTTTGTTTAGTGTCTTAAGTTTTATTTTTGGAGCTATTAAGCATCAAGTACTTGTCCTATTGTCCTATAAGGATTATTTTTTTAAATGTGTATAACCTCGTCATTATTAAATTCTATTAACTAGTTTTTTGTCCATTGGGCCATTTTATTTAGATCTTCTTGTAAATCTTCTGTACTACTGTTATGATCTAGTATAGATGATAATTTTGTATCATCTGCATGTAGTTTACATTTGTTTTTTATATTTAACATCATATCATTAATGTATAAAATAAATAATAATGGTCCATGAACTGATCCCTGAGGAACACCGCTTATAACATTTGTCCATCCAGAAATATTTTCTTCAAGTACAGCTTGCTGTTATCAATTTTTTAGAAAAGCTCTGCACCAGTTTAACAAATCACTAATAATACCATATTCAGATATTTTTATACTCAATCTTTTATGTGCCACAGTATCACATAGCCAAGTCTAGAAATATAATGTCAACTGGAATATTATTGTCAAATGCTTTACTGACAATATCTAATGCAGGCTTGGTTGGGAAGCGGGAGCGATCGCTCTCGATTGCTGACCACGTAAATAATATTTAGTTGCGAAAAGCTGGCCAGATTTTTTAGTCGTTTTGAGAACATTTTAAAAAGCAAAAAAAAAAAAAAGCGACGAAGATTAATTGGACCGACGAGAGACAATTACAAAAAAAAAAAAGTAGGCAAATAAAATATCTTTAAACGCGAAAAAATTTAAAGCTAAATAAATTACATTTAAAACAAATATTTTCGAAACATCACTCTTTTATAATTTTTTTTTATAAAATTAAGCAATGTTTTTTATAGAAACATCAACTTTTTATAGAAACATACAACCGTCAACTTAAAAGATTGTTTAAAAGGAAAACAAATATTCTTTATTTAACTAAGTTTGCAAGTTTTAGTTTTACTTAAGCTTAATTTATTTTATAAATAAAAAAAATAATTTTTTCAATACCTATTTTATGTTTCGCGTAGTTTGAAAAGTTTAACATATTTAAAGCGATTCTTCTTAGTAAGATAAACAAATGAAATAATTAAATCATTGAATTACTATAAGAATTAAATAAAGATAGAAATCAACTAAAAAGGTTTAAAATACTTAATGACCAGGAAGCGAAACTGCTTCACAATATCGCTGATGATGTTTAGTGAGTGGGCTTTTAAATTTTAATTAGTGTTTAAAGCAGAAAAAAGTATAACGAGTTTTAAGAATGGCAACTTAAGCAAAAATAATTAGAGTTAGTAAATCAATATCTAGAAATTTTTCTTTATATCTAATTATTTGCTATATATATTTGTGTTCTGTCGTGACCTCAGGCGCGATGCTTGTTCATCCGCGAGTTACTTTGTATGCGTTGTTTGTGTTTAGTAACCTGAAACTTCTTATATGTTTGTTACATAATTAGTTTTATTAACTTTAACGATTAAAACTTCATTAAAAACACAATTATTTTTGTAAGTCTTTGTTTAAATCATAAAAATTGCTTTAAAAGGTACATTACGATAAAAAATGAATACACAAAATTACATTTACTTAAAGAATACAATCTCTTTTAAAATAAAAAATAAGAATATACTAATAAAATCTATGATTTATAATAAACTTTGAAAATTTTAACAATTTAACTAATATATATTTAAAACATTTATTTTCGTAAACAAATAATATAAATTCTTAAAACAATGCTAAAAATCTCAAAACGTAACAAATCGTGAATAATACAATTTCTAAAACATTTTAACAGAATACTCTAGAACTTTATTTCACTTAATCAGCGTATTTTTTGAACTAATAGAATTAGTTTGTTCGTTAATTTGGCGGGTTTTTAGTGTTCGCAAACATTCTTTTTATTCTTTCGCACAAAGATGTTTCGAGAACATTCAAGTTTTTTATGTTTCCATGTATGTCCGTAAAACAAAATTTTTTTGTTTCGTACATAAACTTTAAATGTTCTCAAAACGACTAAAAAACCTGGCCAGTTTTATGCAACTAAATATAATTTCCGTGGTCAGTATTCGAGAGCGATCGCTCCCGCTTCCCGACTAAGCCTGCTAATGTTTCTTAGTAAATTTGTACAACAGTTTTTTTTGTTCACAAAACCATGTTGGTCCACTGTGATTAATTTACTTTTGATAAGATATTTCATTATTTCATCTCTGACTTTCCATGACTTTGCAGTTGATTTGCATACAATTGATTATATTTGCATGTAACTATAAGTTTGGTAGAGTTGCACTTTAGAATGGTTGATTAAATATTAACTCTAATGGTTAACATAAGCTTTGTGAGCATTTCTTCAATACTCTTGGATGTACTTCATTGACACCCATTGATTTATTTGTATTGAATTTTTTTAGTTTTAATTCAATTAATAATTCCTCTAATTTTAAGTATGAACAACTAAGAAATGTTTTTTTTTTTAAAGTAATGGAATATTACTGTTATTTTCAATTATGAATACTGAACAGAAAAATGTGTATAATGTATTGCATATTGTTTTAGCATCTGTTGTAACATCACCATTTGTATCTCTTATGGCTTTAATAGTGTTTTTTATTTTGGTTTTACTGTTTATATAAGAGTATATACATTTACTATTTGATTAGTCAACCATAATGACTTTATCTTTCTAATGTTTTGGTTGTTTTAATGAATTTGAGGGATAAACATTTTGCAACTTTTTTCATAGGTTGTTAACCACCTTAAATAGCTTTCATCAACATCTGAGGTTTCAAACTCTTTTCCCCAATTATAATTATTAAAGTATTTGTTTAATTCTTTATATTTACCTTTGTTGAACAGATGTTTTGTTTGATAGCCTTTATTAATGATCCATTACACTATATTTAAAATTCATTTTCTAACATATAAATTCAGTAATGAGATTCAGTTAATTTGGTAAAATTTAAGTTAATTTGAAATTTGGTTAATTTGAAAATTTGGTAAAATTGCATTTTGTAATACATCGTTTTTGTTTAAAAAATCCATATCTATGACAGCCGGTATAAATTAATTAATGAACAAGTTAATTCAGTTACTAAATAGTAAAACATTAATAATAAGCTTTCTTGGTTTTTCTCTTCTTTGTTATTACTTTTAAGTCCACCGATTGCAAGTTTAATTTAAAGCTTTTAACTGCAGTAAATTGAACAACTTCTGCTGGTAAACTATTCCATCCATTATTGCATAACAGACTTTTTTGTATTATTTTACCTATATTATCTTCATTCCATTTTATTGTATGAAAATTAATATCACCGCATATCAGAAAACCACTGTATTTCTTTTTTCTAAATTTGATGCATACTTTAATGATTTGACCATATTTTCGCAACAAAACAAACTACTATCTGCAGTACCGTAAATAAAGCCACATAATATGCTATTAATACTGCATTCTTTAAACACCCTATTGCCCTTCAATATCATTTTTTGCATTTGAATTTTCATAAATTGTTTCATATAACTTTAAATTGTTGGTAACATAAATACAAACACCGCCACCCTTACTTTGTTTACAATTGTTTCTATAAAGTGAATAGCAATCTATGTTAGTTGATGAGGCATTTTTTTATTTTTTTAGTTTTTTCTTCAACATTTTTTAGTTTTTAAGGTTTTTGGATTGTATATTTTAACAACTCTTTAGGCTCTGATACCATAACGAAAAGGTTTATTCAAAGTACCATGTTGTGCCTAAAAACCGACTACGAGTTATAGAGGTTCTGCAAACATCTATTTTAATACGTGCCGTTTTATATAGATATATATTATTGTATGCATGTAAAAAAGGAATATAGAATATATACTATAGATATATAATTAATATGAATAGGTAGTTTTGCTTTTATTCTACGATACAACAATGGCGCTATGAGTAGGATATCAGAGTTAAGTTTAGACGATCCAGACAATGTAGAAGCTTGGGTTAGATATTTTTCAGCTTCTGCTAGGTCAAAAAAGTTGAAAGGCATGATAAATGGCAACCACAAAGTGACTGATTTGTTTTTATCAAAAGCAGGAATTGATGCGATAAAAAAATTTCACTTATGGTGTATCCAGAACAATTAGAAGAAATGACTTTTAATGACATTAAAATTGCTATTATGTTCCATTTAAAACCATAGAAATGACTAATAATTGCCGAAAGAGTTAGATTTTTAGCCTTGAAACAACAAAAGGAGCATGTGTGGACTTTATAAGACAGAATAAAGAAATATATTCATTTAATATGCACAACAATATTGAGGATATGAAACCCCCTTCAGTCAACTATATTGACATAAATAAAAAAAAACCATTTAAATGCAAATATTGTGGACTACAACACCTACTACGAAAATGTCCATTTGGAAAAAAGTGTAATAAATGTGGGAAATTGAATCATTTTTAAAATGTATGTAAATCTAATATTGATTATGCTAGAAAAGTAGATAAAGTAGAGACTGATGATGCAAGTGTATATTCTGTTAACTTGAATGACTCAAATTCAGAAACTAATTTCAAAATAAATGGTTTCAACATTAAAATGCAAGTTGACACTGGAAGTCAGGTCACAATTATACCTAAAAACTTTTGAGAGTTAATGTCAAAACCTTAGTTACAAAAATGTTACCTTCGTCTCAAACAATTTGATGGCACAGTTATTAAAGTTTTAGGGGAGTTTGAGGCAACACTGGAAACTAAATCTAAAATAAATATTGTACAAACTATTGTTGCAGATTGTACAAAAAATTACAATTTGATTGGCATGGACATATTAAAAATTAATGCAACAAACTTAGTTAACAGTGTAGAACCTTTTGGTTAGTGGACGCTTAGTAAAATATATAAAGCAAATATAATAATAAAAAATGGAATGCAACCAAGTTATTTTGAATCTCGACCCCTTTCAATTCATATACAACCATTAGTAATAAATAAACTTAATGTAATGATACAACACGGATTTCTTAAAAAAGTTCTACCTGGTGGAAGCAAATGGGCTTCACCACTTGTTGTTATCAGAAAACAAGATGGAGATCTACGTATATATGTACTGATTACAAAATAGGAGTTAATCAAAAGATTTGTTCAGATTCATACCCTATTCCAAATATTAAGAATGTATTTCATAAGATGGCAGGAATGAAGTACTTCGCCAAAATTGACCTCAAGGGAGCATATCACCAAATTGAGATGGACAAAGATGCACAGGAAATAACAACAATTAACACACCTATCGGATTGTTAAGATGCTTGCCTTTTGGTATAAAAACTGTGAGTGCTATATTTCAAAGAGCAATAGAATCTATTGTTGGGAACATTATTCCTAATATGATTATATTTCAAGATGATATATGTGTTGGTGGTAAAAATGCTGAAGAACTAAAATGTAATTTAGTGAAAATTTTAAATAAAATGGAAGAATCAGGGATGATCATAAAATAAAATAAAATCAGTAATGGAAACAAAAAGCCTCTCGTTTATAGGATATGAGCTATCTGAGAAGGGAGTTACTCCATATCATAATTTAGTTAACAAAATACTCCAAATCAGTCCTCCCAACGATAAAAAAGAACTTGAATCATTTATAGGATTAGTAAACTTTTATGGTCGACATATTGAATGATATGCTGAAAGGATTTTACCGTTAAATAATTTGAGGAGGAAAGGAGTTGCCTTTGAGTGGAAAAAAGAACATCAAAGTGCATTTGAATTGCTAAAAAAGAACCTTTCTGAAGACCCAGTGGTAAAAATTTACTACATCAATGAAGATCTAGAATTAACAACTGATTCTAGTGAAAATGTGACACAATTAAACTTTTAATGATATAAATATCTTTATTGAGTAAGGTTACATTTATTCTTTTTGGGCTTTTCCGTTATGCAACAAAATCTCATAACAAGGCCTGATAAGATAGCTTCAGAATGTGTCCTTGACTCCTTCTGTACTTCTTTGACTCCAAGAATGATCAAAGCTTTAATCTGTGCACAAGATTGGCTACGTACTTCTAATCATTCTTTCATCATAAAGGAGATTTAACTTGAACTTCAAAAATTAGAAGAAATAAAATAAAATGCACTCATGAACTCTTTAAAAAATATATTTTTTGTACATCCAAGCTGTTAAATACTTAAATGTTATTGTTGCAGTTCTGTAAGTTAAATTGTTAAATGTGTACTCTTGAGAAATGAGCTGCTTAATGCAAGCCAAGCAAAATTTTGTGGTGCAAAATTTTGTGGGCTAGTGCATTGTTAATTTACTGTGCTTTTTTAACAAAGTTTTTAGGAGTTATTTTTTAAGTTTTTAAATACGTTATAAAATAAAATTTTATAAGCAGTGACTTTAAACAGCGGTCTCTTATAAAAACTTTATATAAGAATCATGAAATTAACTCAAAAAGTAGAAAGATTTTATTGAGAAGAAAAAAAGACAAACTTTTTGAAAGCTGTTTGAATTAAATAACTTTGATCTTTATATAAGTTTTTATATAATATTTTTTTTATAATAATTTTTTTTTGCTATCAATTTAAAAAAAGCTATATTATTGAAAAAAAAGTGATGTTTTTTGTGAAAAGCTAAAAAAATTAAAAAAATCAAGTTCAATGTAATCCTGTTACACATGGACTTATGAGCTGAAACTTTAAACATTATCATTTTGATATAAATGACTAAGATTGCAAAGTATAGTGTCCCTGGATTTTGACTTTTGTTAAAATTTGACTCAGGCTACCGTGTACTCTTGCGTGCCTAATAAACAGGAAGGGATATTTATTGATTTTCACAAAATTTTCTTCCCATCCCAAGCCTATTAAACCCCTTCCCCGCCTAATCATTTTTAATTGTTTCTGACTTTTTTTTAAAATATAATTTTTGTTATCAACAAATGATTTTAACTTGAAAATTAAAAAATATAAATATCAGTTACTAATAAAAAAAAAAAAAAATCTTTTTAATTTTAAAGTCATTGTAAACTGGTCTTGAAAATTAAAAAATATAAATATCAGTTACTAATAAAAAAAAAAAAAAAAATCTTTTTAATTTTAAAATCGTCGACCTTAAAAAAATCTTGTTATCTTCATTTGTCGAAAATGAGCTTTTGATTTATTTCTCACCATAGTATAACTTTTCGAAGATATTAAATCCTATTGAAATTATAATATAACAGCTGTTTAAAAAAAATGACCTGCTTAATGCAAGCCAAGCAAAACTTTGTGGGCTAGTGCATTGTTAATTTACTGTGCTTTCTAACAAAGTTTTTAGGATTTTTTAATATTATATTTTTTATTTTTTAAGTGTTTAATAAACTTTCTTAAACAGTGCAATCGTTATGTTCATTATCTATAGTAATTCTTATTAACTTTTTGGGGTATATGAAGGATGCAAATTCAGAAATGCGGTAAATACATTTATTAAAGAAACTATGTAATTATTTTATTTAACTTATTCCATCATTAACAAAATTTATTAATCAAATAATACTTTTTACAAATAAATAACAATTTATTTTCTTATTTTCCTATTAAATAAGAGAAAAAATATAAAATATAGCAAAAACTTTTTAAAAGCAAAAAGACGATTTCAAATCTTTAAATGACACGCAAATAATATTTTGTTTTGACGATTTAAGCACAGTTTTTAAGAAATGTGCTAAAAAAAATTGGTTTTAATTCATGTTGGAAATTAGTAAATTATACATGTTTATCTTTACTTACATTTTTATATTAGCAAAACGCTTTTAAATAGAGTAACTAATGATTTTAATTAAAGTATCATTGGTAGTTGTATAATTTTTTATTTATATTATTTAATTATATAAGATTTTTTTATAAGTAAATTTAAAAAAGTAAAAACTATTTAAAAAAAATAAAATTTTATAAGCAGTGACTTAAAACAGCGGTCTCTAATAAAAACTTTATATAAGAATCATGAAATTAACTCAAAAAGTTGAAAGATTTTATTGAGAAGAAAAAAAGACAAACTTTTTAAAAGCTGTTTGAATTAAATAACTTTGATCCTTATATAAGTTTTTATATTAATTTAATATTATAATGAATAACAAAATATTAACGAATAATATTTTTTTTTATATTTATCTAAGTTTTTTTTTTGTTATGTCTTTAAATAAAAAAATAAATTAGATACTTTTTAAATAAATGGTTTAATTATTTTTCTTTTGGTTTATGTTACTGTGAAGTGTTGCTCAGAACCTTTTTTTAACTTTTGAATGTATTTGTTAAACAATCTTTAGATGTAAGTTGTTTTTTAAGAAGCTTTTTGGATAATATTAAATTATAAAAACGTTTAGTTTTAGTTGAGTTTTTTTTATTTTTTGGTTATTTTTTTTATATAAAAATATATAAAATATTGGGTAAAATTTTAGATTAGTATTTTGAAAAAATGGATAAGAAACATAAAGATATTTTGCTGAAGATTGCTGATAATCTGTTGGATAAAGATGTTGAAGCGATTAAGTTTTATTATTCACAGCAAATTGGCTATGGTCATCTTGAAAAAATTAAAACTCCTATTGAATTAATTCAAACTTTAGAACATCGAATGCTTCTAGGGATAAATAACTATGATGATTTTGTTGAGATACTTAATAAAATCGGAAGAAATGACTTGGCAAATTATTTTTCTAGTAAGTATTATATTTTTTATATTTTTTTTACAGGAGGTGCATGCAGATGCATGCCTTGCCTGACCACATATGTAATGTTTTGTTTTGATAACTTGGCCATGCTCTTTGCATGTTTTGATATTTTTAAATTGAAACTTTGATAATGTGTAATATAAGATAAAGTAGTAAAGTAAGATAAAGATAAATAGCTTTTGAAAAAAAAAAAGAGATAAAAAATATGTTATTTTTATAGTTTTATTTTCCAAGTTTACTTTATATTTATTTTTTTATTCTTTCAGACTCTTAATTATAATACATATTTACATAAAAATGTAAACATACAGTATGTAAAATATGTGACAATTATTTGTTGCACAGATATTGTGTAGTCATTAACCAATAGGAAAACATCTTACTTGCTTTATATTATGGGTTAGCCACAGTATCATAAAAATTTTCAAGAGTTAGTTCTTGTAATAGCTGCATTAAGTATTGTTTCTCTCTCCTTTTTTTTTTTTTTTTGCAAACAAACAAATTTTTTTTTAACATAAGCAAATGAAATTTTCTTAATGGTATGATTTTCATTCATGCACACCTTTAAGAGTTTCAGTATTTCTAGTATTGTTTTCAAAGACATGTGTAATTTGGAATAAGACCCAATATATTTTTTGAATCAAAAATTCAAGTTTCCATGCTGTAAAAGTTATTAAAATAAAAAGTGTTTCAGAGTATGAAATTAGCTTTAAACAAGAAAAGAAATACTCTTTAATATCTCTAGTATAACTTTTCTTGTTCGAAAGTTGTTAGCGTGCATGTTTTTTTCAGAACAAAAGTTAAACACTTTATTAAGTCATTTTAAACAAGTTTTTATTTTTAATATCTTTTTAAATGTTAAAAATGGAAAAAAAAAACTAAACAAATAATCAAAAAAATTTTGAATAAAAATAAATAAAAATATTTCTAGAGTTTCATTTGTTAAAAGTCTACCGTGAGGTCAAATACTAAAACTTTTCAAATCACCAAAGTCTGTAGATTGCCACGTATAATTTGAAGAGTTATTGAAAAAAATAAAAAAGGCAAGTTTTGGCTAAAACAACAACATTAGTTTTTCTCAGTATGCATTCATTATTAATTTTTATTCAAAAAAACTTGGTTCAAACCTTTTTTTTAACATTATCTTTAATATGAACACAACATGTGTTAGGAATTTGGGATCCCTTTAATGATATGCAGAAAACAGTGAATATTGTAGATACAATGTGTCACGAAATTGTTCAAGAATAATTGACACAATTTATCCATTTATTCATTTCATCTTTTTCATGGCATAAATGTTTGTCTGTTAATAAAATTATTTTTCTACTAAATGGAAATTTTCATTGATAAGTAGTGTAGTGGCTCCATAAAAACCATGTGGGATTTTTCTAAAATGCATGCCTTGTTTTTAAGACATAAACTGGCCCACCATTTAAATATGCCCTAAGCCATTTTACATAAGCAGTAAGCCATTTTAACTAAGCCACTTTTATCATTTTTAATATTTAAAGAAGTGGTAAGGTAAAAGAAGTAATTAACGTTATAAAAACCACTTATGAAGTTTGAATGACGATTACGTAAAAAAATTTGAATGTCAATTACATTTGATATTTGTGTTATTTACAAATATGATAACTTAAGAAAAAGCAAAAAAGATTTTATTTTTATTAACCTAACTTTTCCATTTAAAATGTTAACAAAAAAGATGTTATAGATGCATAAAAAAAGAAAACATAAAATAAACTTAATAAGAAATTTTATTTTTATTATCTTTGCAAATGCAAGAATGTTTATTCAGGCAATTCCTCATAACAAACAATAACAAAAGTAATTACTCAATTATAAAACAAATAAAAAAAAATATTGGCTAAAAAGTAGTACACGCTAACTTTAAGTTTATATTAACGCCACTTTTGATATTTTAAATTATATAAATAACAGATAGTGCGATATTGAAAAAGTAAAAACAAAAGTTTCTTTATAATTAAGAAAGAATTTTGATAAAAAAGTTATTTTTATCAAAAAATTAACTTTTTTAATTAAAAATTATTTTTTTTCTCTATTTTTCTTCCTTTTTTTCTATTTTTTACAAAAAATTAAGTTCCTTGTAACCATGTTATAACTTATATCACTGCATCAAAAATATTCATAAAGAATATGTTTTCCGTTTTTGTATTAGGGCAAGTGAAACCACAACAGCATATATTTTTTAATAAATAATATTTAAAACTTAAATTTTTGTTTATCACAAAAAAAAAGTGCTGGTACATTAACTTTTTTTCTTTGAAACAAGTATTGTTATTTTTTGATAAAATTACTTATTGCAAAAAAAAAAAAGTACTTTTTTATCAAAATTTTTAATAAAAATGTAAAAAGTCATTTATTTGTGAAGCTGCAATTTTAAATTATAATGAAAATAAAATAATAAAAAATATATATATAATTTTTAATTCATTCATAAAAATGTTGAGACTTTTTTATAAATGAATAAAGAAATAAATAAATTTATGTTAAATTATAATTAAAAAGTGTAAATTTAATTATTGAAAATTAAAATATATATATATTAAAACAAAATAGACATTTCGCAACAAATACACTTACAAAATTTGTTTTTCTTAATTAATAAAATAAACTTGTTTTGTGGTAATTTTTTTTACTGCAGTAGTTTTTAAAATGCATATATGCAGGCCTTCTTGTAAGAGACGTGCGATCACACACCTTACATAACCACGGATATAGTTCTTTGTTTTAACAACTTGACCACAGCTCTCTGCTAGTTTTGATAATTAGCGTGTTTAAAAAATGCGCTAAAAAAAAATAAAGGAAATGTAAATGCGATTTTTAATTTAATTGATTCCGTAATTACAATTAAACTGCCACAAAATTTCCTGAGTATTTCAATGCAACTTAGTAAAAGGCAATTATTGAAAAAAATATTCAAATTAGAATTTAAGGCAAAATGAGAACAGAAGCTATCAAAAACTAATTTTAACTGCTTTAATTTGGAAATATAATTTCTAATAAAAAAATTATTTAATAAAAAAAATGAATTACAAGATCTTGAAACAATCGCATCTTTCAACTATTTTTATACATATAATTTAACATATGATTTTTTTTAAATGAAAAATGACTTGCATATCTTTATTTATTGACGAACAACTAATTTAAGAGATATATGTCAAATAAATTTCAAATAATTTTTATTCTAGATAATAAGTTAATAAATATATCAAAGATGCTTGGTAAATATGTTCAATTTTTATTTTTCAAAAATTTTTTTTTACACATTTCCAAAGTGCACGCAAATTAATGATAAATGCACAATAAAAAAGACTTTTAAAAGTGTTTTTAATATGCAAACAAACATTATTCAACTTAATGGAAATAAGAAAATTAAAAAAAAAAAATGCATGCACAATTTTATTTATAATGAATTCATTCGCTTTAAGCTTTTAATGTAATTGCTAAAAACATAAAAGAAACCATGTTTAAACATTATGATCTCTTTCTTTGATAAAAGAAAGCAATCCAAATGTTTAAGCAGGGTTTCTTTTGAAGTTTTTGTAAAAGCATTCATTTTAAGTAAAATTATGCATGCTTTTGTGAGCGCATGCAAAAACCATGCTAAAATATAATTACTTTCTTTTATAGCGTACCTAGTTGTTTTACTTAAAAGTGACACTATTGAAAAAAGTAGTTATGTTTTGGCATTTTTTTTTATGTCTCTGAAATTAATTTTTTTCATTTTAAATATGTGTTTTTTATATAAAAATAAAAAAATATTAATAATAACTATTAATAATAATAAAAAACTAATAATAAATAAAAAACTATTGATCGCAAAATTATTTTGTGGATTATTTTAATTTTAGTTTGCTTTGTTTTTTTTTAGCGCACTTTTTAAACGCGCTAATTATTAAAACTTGCGAAGAGCCGTGGTCAAGTTGTTAAAACAAAGAACTAAATGCGTGGTCATATAAGGCGTGCAATCACATGCCTCTTACAAGAAAGCCTGATATGGTGAAATCATTATTTGCATAATTATTGAGAATGTAATAAAAGTTAATGGATAATTTTAATCACTTGACAGTCAATTTTCTAAAACAGTATTTTGTGTTGAAAAGTATTTTAATAATGTTAAGTAACATAACAATAAATAATCCAGGATTTATAAATACTTTACTGATAGTTTATTTAATGTTTACCAAGTTTTATTTAAAATCAAAATTTGCCTAATAACTTGTAAAGCTAGAAATACTTATAGTGTTTAACTTTTGTTTCAAAAAAATGCGAGTGTTACTATTTTGAAGTTAAAATATATATTCTTTTGTCATTTAAAATAATTTTCATGCTTTGAAATCACATTTTTAAATACATTTTTACTTGATAGCTTGGAATTTTAATTTAAAAAAACAAAACCTTAATTAGTCTAATGACAATTTCTTTTTTTAGAGATCTTTTTTAGATATCTTTATATATTTAAATCACATAGTTTTTTAAAAATACTTAATAATAGATACAATTAATTTTTTTTAAAGATTTAAAAAATTTTAAAAAGTATATTTTTTAAATCATTTTTTATCATTTTAAAAATATTTTAATTGCTTAATAAGCTAAATTACAGTTCACGTCTTTATTTTATTGATAAAGACATTTTTCACAATTATTTTTGAAGCTAATGTTAGATAATGTTTCAGGCCTTGTTATAAATAAAAAAGTGCTATGCATTAGCTTAACGCGATTTTGACGTCATAAAATTATCTTTATTTTTTTTTATAGACGTTAAGTGTTTCAACTACCGCAATAAATAAATAACCGCAAACTAGTTCAATTTAACAATTAACTCAAATATAAACTATAAACGTTTTAAATATAAATTTATTATGAAAATTTTGTAATGTTTTCAATTGTTATTTTATTATTAATTTTAGCTCAATATTATTTAGTAAAATATATATATATATATATATATATATATATATATATATATATATATATATATATATATATATATATATATATATATATATATATAAATTATTTCTGAAATTTGTTTTTGAATAATTGTTTTTAATTGTTATTGAATAAAAAATAATAATGATTTTTTTTATTTTTAAAAATTTCTAGAGTAAACAAAAAATATTAACATTGATAAACGCAAACCCATGTTAATTATTTAAGCAACGATTTTGTTTTGACTAGCAAAGAAAAATTTAAGTTTTTAAATATTTTTAAAATTTTTAAAAGCGTTTCAGACTTGCGTTTTATAAAAATATAAAAAGTTTTGTCTGCTTTGTGCATATTTTTGATTTTAGAACGCGTTCGCTAGGAATTTAATTCATAAATTTTTTATGTTGTAAAAATATTTAACTTTTTAAACAAATCACAAAGAAACAGAGCTATAGAGAAAAATTGTTTTCAACGATTAAATCATTTTTTTTTTTTTAATTTTAGGAAATTAAAAAAAAAATAAAATTAAATATAAAAGTCTTAACTATGCAAACTCTTTTGTTAATTATTCTTAAAACAAAAAAACAAATACTTCTACGCCAAACTTTAATCGTGCAAACTTAAAAAAATACTCAACTGAAATAATTTAAGTATATTTAATAATTTGAATCGTATCTGTTTATAATAAACGTTCGTAAAAATTTGTTTATTAAAAATTAAGTTCCTTAACTTATAAACAAACTCAAAAGTTTTTTCATTCTACGTATAATTACAAAACTCTTTTTTTTTTCGTTTGTAAGCAATTTAACTTAATAAAATAAAAAAAAGAATAAATATGAGGTAATCTTTGTTAAGAATAAATTTAATTTATTTATTGAACTATATTTTTATTTTTAATTATATATCAACTTAATTAAAATACAGTAACATGTTAAAATATTTTAACATGACTCGTATTATTTATAAACTGTTATGCAGTTGCCCTTACGGCACTATTGTTTTTGGATAATATTTTATTTTAATAAAGATCACATAACTTACATTTGATTTTAATAATGTAAGTGTTCTCTTTTTCTGTGATCATCGCATCGGCAAAGCATCGGCAAAGTCCCAAGATTTAAAAGTTTTTAAAGTAAATCTTTTGTCCTTCAAAATACAATCCATATTCGAACTTTAAACAATTTAGAGATAATAGAAATATACAAGGTTTTTATATACTAGTTTGTTTTGTTTTATAAAGAAAAATACAAATTCATTAAAATATCAGTAAAATATTCATAAAAAATCTATATTACAAAAAACTTTTATATTCTGTATTAATAAATATAGAATATAGATTTTTTAAAAGTTTTTTACTAAAAACTTAACTACTTTTTATTAAAAACATTCCAAAAAATTTGTAGTTAAGGATTTACAAACAATTTTTCATGTTGCTAAATACTTGGATAAAAAGTTTAGCGTCAAATTAATTGCTATAAAAAGGAAAGATATATCGCGATGAAAAGTTACAACAATTAATTTTAAAGTAAATTCTTTTTTTTAATAAATACCTTTACATATCATTATTTAAAAGTTAATGTGGTTTTTTTGAAAATTAATTACTTCTTTTATGTTACCGCTAATTTAAAAGTTAAAAAATGATAAAAAGTAGCTTAACCAAAACAGCTCTACGCGTACGTAAAAAGTGCTTAAGGTGTACGTAAATCGCTCTAGGCATAACGCTTTAAAACAAGGCCTGTATTGATGCACTTATAATACATATAATTTGACCAAATAATTAAAATATATTGATGCACTTAAAATGCATATAATTTGGCAAATAAAGGGATTACTCTAATACAAAAAATTGGCAAATAAATTTGATTACTCTTATACAAAAAATAACATAAATTTATATTATTTATGCAATTAAAAATAACATAAAGAAAACTATTTTAATAGAAATTACATCAACTGGTATATTATTTGCTCATTTAAATACAATAATCATAAGTCACAGATAAAGTTTACGAGTGACTGATATGCATTGCAAGTGGCACAATTTCAACTGGTAAATGTATGTTTGAAGTATTTAAAGAAAAAACTCAGTGAAAGTGAAAAATATAAAGAATTACACCAGTAATACTCATTAAATACAGTAATACCAGTTATGCTTGAGATTATTTCACATATATCTGGTGCATCATACATGTGTTGCAACTTTTTAAAAAGATACCACCTAATAAGCAACCTCTTTAATTTCTGCAAATAACAATAATTAGTACTATTGGAAGCATTTATTGTAAAAATCAGTTATGAAACTCAATCTTTACTAGATAATTATATTATGTTTACCTGAGGTAATAATAAGTTGAAAAAAATGTATTGAAACTACTTTTGTAAGAAACCATCAGCAATAATTTCAAATAAATTTATTATCTGATTTAAAATGTTTAACTAAGAGTGCTAGTATAATAGAATTTTGTATAATAAAACATCAGGCCTTGTTTTAAAGCGTTACGCCTAGAGCGATTTACGTATGCCTTAAGCGCTTTTTACGTACGCGTAGAGCTGTTTTGGTTAAGCTACTTTTTATCATTTTTTAACTTTTAAATTAGCGGTAACATAAAAGAAGTAATTATTTTCAAAAAAACCACATTAACTTTTAAATAACGTTATGTAAAGGTATTTATTAAAAAAAAGAATTTACTTTAAAAATAATTATTGTAACTTTTCATTGCGATATATCTTTCCTTTTTATAGCAATTAATTTGACGCTAAACTTTTTATTCAAATATTTAGCAACATAAAAAATTGTTTGTCAATCCTTAACTACAAATTTTTTGCAATGTTTTTAATAAAAAGTAGTATTTGTTTTTTTGTTTTAAGAATAATTAATAAAAGTATTTGTTTTTTTGTTTTAAGAATAATTAATAAAAGAGTTTGCATAATTAAGACTTTTATATTTAATTTAATTTTTTTTTTAATTTCCTAAAACTAAAAAAACTCTATAGCTCTGTTTCTTTGTGATTTGTTTAAAAAGTTAAATATTTTTACAATTACATAAAAAGTTTATGAATTAAATTCCTAGCAAACTACGTATCAAAAATATGCTTCAAAGCTGACAAAACTTTTTTATATTTTTATAAAACGCAAGTTGAAACGCTTTTAAAAATTTTAAAAATATTTAAAAACTTAAATTTTTCTTTGCTTGTCAAAACAAAATCGTTGTTTAAATAATTAACATGGGTTTGCGTTTATCAATGTTAATATTTTTTGTTTACTCTAGAAATTTTTAAAAATAAAAAAAATCATTATTATTTTTTATTCAATAACAATTAAAAACAATTATTCAAAAACAAATTTCAGAAATAATTAGTATATATATATATATTTTTTTTACTAAATAATATTGAACTAAAATTAATAATAAAATAACAATTGAAAACATTACAAAATTTTCATAATAAATTTATATTTAAAACGTTTTTGAGTTAAATGTTAAATTGAATTAGTTTGCGGTTATTTATTTATTGCGGTAGTTAAAACACTTAACGCCTATAAAAAAAAATAAAGATAATTTTATGACGTCAAAATCGCGTTAAGCTAATGCATTAAGCACTTTTTTATTTAAAACAAGGCCTGTCAATATATTTTAGTTATTTGGTCAAATTATATGTATTATAAGTGCATCAATGTTTTAATTATTGAGTCAAATTTAGACAAAATAAGTATTCTTAAATAATTAATGAGCCAAATTTAGACAAAATAAACAATATTTCTGAGACTTTTCCATAATCAATTGTATTGTTTAATTACTAGTATTTTTTGACCAATAGCTGAAACATTTACCAAATAATTTTAGAATTTTAATTACTCCCACACTTTATTTTTCCATGAACCTGTAGATAACTTTTACGGTAAAATTTTATTTTCTTAAAGAAACAAAATATAATGAATGTTTTTAGATATTTTTTGTTTTCATGTAACTCTATTTTTTGATGCCTGTGCTTTCAGAAATTTATTTCTGTTACTTGTGCAAAACCAAGTTTTCAATTCTTTACAGTATAGTACCCAATTCTTTCTGAAATTGTTTCTAAAAAAAATACCCGATGTTCATTTGTTAATGGTAGATAAGTTTTACTTTTACTTGGTTGGATTGAGTAAAATTTAAAAATGGTTGCAAGGAAGTTTCTGTATTGTTCTTTTTCTATATTTAGATCTGCTACAGTCATATCTATTTTTGTAAATATTGTGTTGTAGTTCGGTCAAAATAGTTGAAAAAATAGATAGGTTTGCAATAATTTGTATAAAGCTGAAAATTAGTACAGATATTAGGGACATTATTAAAAATAAATTATAAAAAGTCCCCACTGATTCCACTACAAAAAAAGTTATTCAAGGTAAAAGGATAAAAACTTTTGTTGCTTTGTTACTGCATTTTACTATCTACACAAAAAAAGTTTCAAAATATTGCTAAGTTTTAGTTTTATTCTTTGATTAGTCGTTCTAAAATAAATTAAATTTAATTAAATTTAGGTTTTTATAATTGTGATATGTAAAAAAGTTTAAGAGTATTAATTTGTTTTAATTTTTATTTATAAATTTTTTTAAATATTTTTTTTTTGTTTTTTTTTGTTTTTATAAATCCTGTTATAAAAAATAATTACCTAATATTTTATTTCCAAAAAATTTTAAACTAAATTTTCTTTTTTAAAACTAAATTTTAAGCACTATAAGTATTTCATCCAAAAGAAATATTTTTTTATACCAAATTAGTTATACCAAATAAAGTTTTTCTTAAACAATATTTCGTCTGGCTTTTGCAGTTAATATGTTTCGTTATTGTTAAATATTTCTTATAACTATTTATACTACCTAATACTTTTTTCAAATGTTGCAATTATATTTTATTTGTATTAAACTTTTAACAACAAGCAAAAGAATTTTTTAATCCAAAATTAATCCACCTTGTACCAGAGCTTGCATGAATGAATCCAATTTTTATTTTAAAATATATTGTTTATTGTGCGGTGATGAAGCGAATAAAGAAGCTGAAAAAAAGAAAATGCAAAATGTTCAGCTTAAAATTTATAAAGTTGTCATCTTTGAATTCAAAGAATGGTCGGTGTCAATCTGATGATGTAGCGAAAAATGTTACTGCATGCATTAAGTATGAATATTATTTAGTTGCAACTGAGGCTAGGTACCATAATAGTTGTTAAAATAGGTTGTCCTTAATAGAGTTGCAAAAAACACGTTTTTTTTTCTCTTGTGTTTTTTTGAGTCGAAAAAACGTATTTTTTTGGTTTTTTTGGTGTGTTTTTTGTCGGTTTTTTTTTGTGGTGTATTTTGAGTTTTTTTGACAAGTTTTTTATTTTTTTAGTTTTAAGTTCATATTGGCAATAGTGTTTTGATGGTGGTTTTAGTCCATGCCTAAAAAAAAATTTTTTTTTGATGAGTCTAATTGATGATGACATATATAATGATGATATATATATATTATATATACTCTATATTATATATATTTTATTCAATATATAATATGTATATATTATATATTGAATATATAATATGTATATATTATATATTCAATATATAATATATACATATTATATATTGAATAAAACCTTTAATATTTATAATACAAAAATACACTATTACTACCTTTTCCTTGTATTACCTTTAATAAGATAGTGGCTAGCTTTTTCTCCTACAGGTATAAAACGTTGTGTAATTTCAGTCATTTTGTGATATGGTAAATAAAACCTGTAACGCCAACAAAAAGTGCGCTAATTTTAATATGAACACATAATTCATTGGTTGTTAAAAAATCATAACGTCATTTGATTCGCTGCGGACTTGGTAAGTTTTGAAGCTGTAAACCTGTTTGACTTAGCATGTTTTGAAAATGTTTAGATATCCCTTGAATATTTTTAGGACTTTATTTTGATTTAATATTTTAATAGATTATAGATTTCAGTTTATAAAATGGAGAAATGTAATTAACTCAATTTTTTTATTTTTGTGACTTTGTGACAAAAAAAAAAGTAAAAAATTACAACTTTGTTGAATGGTTGAGTTATGGTTATTAAGTGAGTTATAGTGGAAATAACTGGAGTAATTTGTTTGACCATAATATTATTTGTAGAAAAGAGATGCAGTGCTACAACTATTGGTAAGTGGTTGATTGACAGGGTTTTTAAAATCAACAGCAACTGGGGAGTTTTCATCTAGATACTATAGATTAAAAAAAATTCAAAAAAATCCTATCCTATTAAACTTTATCAATAAAACCATAAAACAACATAATCTTTTGTAAAATTTCTTGGTAATTATTTTTTTAAAATGTAGCTATGGTAACTATAAAGCAAAACAACAATTAACATCGAATTCCAAACAAAAAAAAAATAAAAATACTTATGAATAATAAAAAAGATGAGAACCTGGAGTATTAAAATGGCTCGTAGAATAAAAATTAAATAAAAATTGAGTTTTGTCTAAGTCAATGTTCAACAGCCACTGAGCGCTCCATGATGTAGCAGAAGCAAGATCGTTTTCAAGCTTATATTGCCCCCTGCAAGCAATTAGAGAGTGTTGAACTATTATCAAGACAAAAATTAATGGTAATATTATCAGTGAACAACACCACCTTAGATGCGAGAGTTTCTGGGAGATAATTAATGTAAATTAAAAAAAGTATAGGGCCAACAATAAATCCTTGAGTAGTTCTTGAAGTTACAGGAAATGTAGAAGAGTGATTCAAGATGAGAGATTAAGTGTTTAAAAATTAAAGACTCAAAAGCCTTGCTTATGATAGGACAGTAGTTAGACAAATCAGGGCGTTCTCTAGAAATTTAAAAATAGGGACAACAAATGTTGGCTTGAAAACAAGACTATGATAAGCACTTGTTAAACAATTTTAAAAGTGTAAAAAAAAACTCCGGAGAACAGTTTTGCCAGACAATAGCAGGTATGTTGTCCAGACCACAAATTGTAGAAAAGTCTAAACAGGAAATCACTTTAGATACAGAAGCTAAAGGGATACGAATGTAAAACAATGGATTACCCTGTTAGTCAGCTATATCATATGATTAGAGGAAACAAGAAATGAGATTGGTGAAAAGTGTTAAGCAAACAGCTAAGCATTGTCTTAAAGAGAGATAACAAGTTTAAAAAACAAAAAAACTGCTTTTTTGTTGAAAAATAACTTTTTTTTTTGGCAACTACATGGCTGTTAATATCTTTTGAAAATTTTAACATTTCAAAAAAAACTGAAAAAGCGCTGAAAAAACTAATCTAGATTTAACAAATAAAAAACATCTGAATTTAAACTAAGAAAAGAAATCTTAACAATAGAGTAAATAAAAAAACACAAAAATTAAAATAACTTAAAAAACTAAAATTTTAATATTATTTAATTTAAGTATTTTTTATCATGAATTTTTTTTATCACTTTCATCTTAATCTAAGTATTTTATAACAGTTTATTATAAACTAAGAACCTTAGAATGTTTTTATATTTGAAGCATGTTTTTATTGCATCAAGTTATTTGAATACAATCTTTTATGGTTAAACTAAAAAAATAAAATATATTTATGAAGAGGAAGCAAAACTGCTTTATAATACCGCTGAAGAAGTTTAGAGAGTGGCCTTTTTTATATATTTGTATGTTTGTGTATTTTATATATGTGGGTTTTTTTATACATTTATATATTAGTAACTTTGATGATTATTATTTTTTGAATTTTATTGAAAATGCAGTTGTTGAAGGTCTTATTTTTAGAAAATCAATCGTACAAATATTTTCCATAGATTTACATTAAAAGAATAAAAACTTAATCTATATTTTTATATATATAACTAGTTATATAATTATTTTTATTATTATTATTTTTTTTCCTCTTGTTTATGCGACACAATGATCGCAAAAAGTGACCAATGGAGCCTTGTGTGACATGAGATGTGACAATAAAAGCAGTTAGAAGATGGTGTCATTGAATAAAAAATAAAAATCATAAAAAAATATAAAATGAGTGATCAGACTTTGTGAAGGTGAAAAACGAAGTTAAATGCTCCTGGGGCAAAGGGAGAACCAACTAACACTCTAGTCACTCTGTCTAGTATGGTCTAGTTATGTTTTCGTTACATGTTCCACTTTCAAATCAGGTAAATAGAAAACTAAACACACTCACATAATAACATAACATGAAAAAAAATTTTTCTACTTGTATTTATTTAAAAAACCTTAACAAAAAAACTTAAACACACATGTTTTAAACAGTGAAATCAATAAAATTTGTAGATAATTCTTATACTTTTCATGCAACTGTACATGCTAAAAATCCTGAAATTTTCTCTAGTATTTTAAAAACCAAGAACATCTACTGTTATGCTTATCGTGTGCAAAGTCAGTATTTTCTTCTAATATTTATATTTATTTTTAAATAAATTTACTCCATAAATTTTTAAGTTTAAATTTTTAAACATTGTTGATACAACCCCCTTTTAAAACTATAGTTCATCAATATAAACTGAAAAGTAAAAAAGTACTAAAGTAAAAAAACTCTGTTTAAAAAAAATTATAATAACTAATTAGATTTTTTTATTGCCATTAAGTAAAGTTTCAAAGAAAATCTAATTAATGTAACATTTAATATATGAATATAACAAAATTGTGTTATTCAAACAGTATTAGTGGAGAATATTTAAAATATTGATATAATACACACAATGATATGGACTTAAATGAGCTACTGATACATAAAACAAAATTAATGATCAGTAACAATGATAGAACAAGTAACCAAACTAAGCTAACTTGTTTATAAATGGACATAATTTGTTGCATCAAAAAAAAATCATCAAAAAAAAATTTTTTTTTAGGCATGGACTAAAACCACCATCAAAACACTATTGCCAATATGAACTTAAAACCATATATAAATGCTCTGAAATAAAAGATGTTGACCTTTACCTTTTTAGTGCTCATTTTTATAATGCTATAAAAAAAAGGGACCAAGATAAATTTATATTAAAGTTTTTGTCTGTTCAGAAAAAACAACAATATAGAAAAAAAAGAGCAGTTTTATACTAAAAAAATTAGGAGCAGGTCTAATTGTGAAACTAGTTATTTTTGGAAAAAGAAAACAGACAAATAGTGCATGTTTGCAAAGACACTTTTTTAACATGCTTACATGTTGGTAAAACTTGTGTTCAAAGCATTGCAAAACATTTCTTTACGCATGGTAATCCTAGAAAAGAAAACAGAGGTGGTTATAAAAAAAGCCATAAATTCAAGGATAAGCGAAAGGCTGTGATAGAATTTATAAAGAGTCTTCCTGGAAAAGAAAGTCATTATAGCAAAAGGAAATCTATAAAACTTTATCTACCATCAGAGCTTAAAAGTATTAAAACAGTATGGAAATTATATGCAGAAAGGGAACCCAATTTAATTTAGGGTTTGGTTCTCCTAAATCAGATGCATGTTTATTTTGTGAAAGAATTCGAAACCAAATGCAGATTGAAAATGACTCAGAAAAGAAGAACAGTTTAATTACTGATTTAGTTGTTTATAAGCATAGAGCAAATTGTTTATAAGCATAGAGCAAATGCATTCTATGATCTTTTAAAAGAAAAAAAAAATAGTTTAAAAATTATTAAGAGTAATTTCGAGGAAACATTTTAAAATTGGTGAGCTCAAATAAAAAAAAAAAAAGGATTAAAATTAAAACGTATTCTACTTGATTCAATAAAAAAGTAACTCAAAAAAGTTACTTAAATAATAACGATCGCTTTTAAGTTAAAAGTTACCGAAACTCAACGAAGCGTGCTCAAGAACAGCTGCTGAAAAATAAAATGTCAATAGTTTTTCGAATAATTTTTAGAATTAATTTTTTTGCTGTTTAAAAATTATTTGCTTTGACCATCAACAAAACCAAGTCATCCCTAAAGTTCCAGATCAGCAAGCTTATTATAGTAGACAACTATACATATACAACTTTTATGGTATAGAAAATAAAAATAACGGATCTTTAAATCAAGATAATGTCACTATCTATACTTGGAATGAAAGCGATTTCAAAAAAAAATAGCTCTTCTTTTTCCAGTGCAGTATTTGACAAGCTCTGCAATACAAACATGGATGGCATAGACACTGTTCATTTAGTTTCTGATGCATGTGGTGGTCAAAATAAAAATGTTGCTTTAATTTATATGGTAGGCTTCTGGCTGTTAAGACATGCACCAATATTAGTAAAATATTGTTGCATGTCTTAACAATATATATTTTCCAGAAGAGTACTATAATGTTTACAGTAACCAGGGAACAGTGAAAATTGCAGGAAAAGACTGGAATGTGTTGGATTTCAAATCAGTACCTTTAAGAGTTTTTAAAAAACCATTGCCAATCAAAATTCAGGAAAATAAATGCTTTTTTATCACAAGAAGATCGCCTAAAAATATTAAAGTCTAAGGAGAACCAAATATTAAGTTTTTTTTTAACAGTCCTCAAATTATAACAAAAAGAGGTCATGATTGTTGATCTTGTCCATCTCAGATCCAGAAAGGAGTCCCAGTTTCAGAGGTTAAAAAGAAAAATATCAAAAGTTTGATTCTTGTGCATGCAAGAGTAAATTGGGAGCAAGATAATCGTTTTAATTTTTTTAAATGTTTTGTTAATGATTCTTTATAATAAAAAAACGTGTAGAAGACGAGGAAGATACTAAATGCAGCTGTATTGATGAAGATGCTGTATGCAGACATATTTAACTTTTTGATGTACTTATTCTTTTTTTTATTTAAATTATTAGATTTTTTTAATTATTAAATTTTTGTTGTGTTAAAGATCAATTTCTTAATAAAAAACTAGGTTTTTATTGTAGTCTTTTCTTAATTCCCTATGTTTTAAATTTCCTTTTCGATACCTTTTTTATAATATAATTATAAAGAAGTTTATAGTTCGTGTAGATTAAATCCTTCAAAACATTTTAATAAGTTTTATTAAGCAAATGATCCATCTGAATTCAACCAAACATTTTCAAAATAATCTAAGTATGTCTGAAATATTCAAATTAAGCTAAGTCCGAATTTCAACAAGGTTTATTTCGAGATTCTAAAGAGTTTCATTTTTTTTTGTGCACGTAATTTAATTGTCTCTACTTGATAATGTAAAATTTTTTAAATTACGTAAATTTTAATTAGTGTAAATTTAACAAACACAATATTTTTGGAGCGCTAATTAAGCCTGGGCACGTTTTCCTTTGATTTCTCAAAATCAAATTACTCGGACTTATGGCGTTTTTTTATTTGTACTTTTATCCCGTTTTTGTGTTCCTTTGCTCAAAAACAAATGTTTTTTAATGAAATTAAAAAGTTTATAATAAAATTGAATCATTTAGAAACTTTGAGTTCACCAGAAAGTTCTTCCAGAACTTCTTCTAAGAAAGGTAATTATAATGTTTGATTTATTTAAAATTACTCAACATTTACTTCTGAAATGTTTTGTGCCACAAAACATTTTAAATGTCAAGTACTTCGTTACAGTGTTGTACAAATAATATTTATTAATTTTTTTTTTATACTAAATGTTTTTCTCATGTCTTTTTGAATTAAATATTTTTTTTTGTACTTTTAACTACAAAATTTAAAATCCTAAAAATGTAACGTTTTTTATGATATATATATTTTTATGTTATCCTTTTTTTAGTTAGATATTAACTTTTTTTTATTGTGCCCTACATGCTTAGTTTTGCTGCTTGTTTTATTTTTGTTACAAATCAATAATTCTCTTTATGTCTTTAAATAAAGAAAATGCTTTAAAAGCTAGTTTAAAAGCTAGTTAAAAAATAGTTTCCTTTTTGATTTACGTTCATTACAATTTTTCAAAAAAACAATCTTTGAGAATTCCTTTTTCTGACAAGAAAATGTTCTCAATAAAATATATAACTGTCAAAAGAATCTAGTCTCCAGATCATGTTGATGCTAATAAAAATCATGGTATTAAATTATGGTTGGAAGTTTGTTCAGAAGACATGTTTTTAATTGTATTAAATAATTACACAGTAAATCATCACAATACATTGATGAAGTTCTAGATTACAGAAAATAACTTATTTAGAGATGATTGGATGTTTCAGTAAGGTGGTTATCAAACCTCATACTCAAATACCTCATAAACTTTCTCCAAAGTTGTGTAACAATCGTTTTTTAGATTATTTGACAAAAATCATTGCCCAACAAATTCTCCCGACCCTTTATAAACTACTTTAAGACTAATTTGTTCACCGAATGGAGCAACTGGAGCAAAAAGTAAAAAAAAAATTTAAGTGCAGAGTTAAAGCTAGCTGTGAAACTAATTGGATCTAATTGGGAAAGAAGTTGCACTGGAAACTTGTAATAAAAAACATCAGAGATTTTTGACATTAATAAACTAACTTTTAAAAGTAATTTTTTGAGAAAAAATTTAAATGGATAGAGTGAAAAACTTACTGGATTGAAAGCAAAAAAAAAATGTTTGGTTCTTATGTGCAACAAATTATGGGCATTTATACAAGTTAGTTTAGTTTGGTTACTTGTTCTATCATTGTAACTGATCATTAATTTTGTTTTATGTGTCAGTAGCTCATGTAAGTTTGTATCATTGTTTGCAATATTTTAAATATTCCCAACTAATATTGTTTGAATAACACAATTTTGTTATATTCATATATCAAATGTCACATTAATTGATTTGTTTTAGGAACTTAACTTAATGATAATAAAAAAAATTGAATTAGTTATTTCAATTTTTTTTAAATTGAGTTTTTTACTTTATTTTTTAGTTTATATTGATGAACTATACTTTTAAGAGGGGGGTTGTATCAACAGTGTTTAAAAATTTAAATTTTAAAAAATTATGTAGTGAATTTGTTTAAAAATAAATATAAATATTAGAAGAAAATACTGACTTTGCACACAAAGAGCATAACAGTAGATGTTCTTGGTTTTTATAGTATTAGAGAAAGTTTCAGGATTTATAGCATGTACAGTTGCATGAAATGTATAAGAATTATCTATAAATTTTATCGATTTCACAGTTTAAAACTTGTGTTTAGGTCCTTTTTTTAAGTTTTTTAAAATTTTATTTTAAAAACCTTCACAAAATAACTTAAAAAAGATCTTAGCCATTGAACTAAACATGCAAGGTCATGTTCAGGATTCTTATTGAGTTTTTTGAGCATTTTTTACATACAATAATTAACATCATTAGCAAAATGATGTTTTAGAAAGTTTTACACATATGCAAGCCTTCCTGGGAAGCGTGTGCAGTCTCATGCTTTGTTTGTCCACGTTTAAAGTAATTTTTTAAACAATTTGATGTTTTTATATAATAAGCTTTTTAAGAATTTGGAAAAAATTAAAAAAAAAAACCTAAAAATAGCAGATAAGAATATAACAAAAATAAAAACACTCTTTGATATACACTTTATTTGTGGCTTTTGTTAGTCAGCATATTAAGGAAATTATTTTTACTAGAAATATGGACAAATTTAAAGTTTTTTTCAAAAATGTTTTTGCTAAATTTTACTGTTTTTATCAATAAAAGCAGGAAATCAAGAAAGCTAAATGCTATTTATTTGTAAAAAATGTTTTTTTAATTTTTTAACAAGTTTATCATGTAAAAAAAAAAGTCATTAACTCTAATATTCAAATATAAAATATTTGCTTGTTTTCACTACCCCCATTGAAATAGTCTGCACTTTTGTTGTACTCTCTAAATTGTGCATTTAAACCCAATAGTTTTTTTCCTGATGAACTATTGTTATTAGCGATGCTCCATGCTCCTAAACAAACAATCATGTTCATTATCTTTAGTATTTTGTAAAACAATTTCAGACAGGCATCAAATGTGGTAAATACATTTATCAAAAAAACCATGCAATTCTTTTATTTAATTTTTTTAATTACAAAATTTATTATTCAAATAATAAAATTAAAAATAAATAGTAAACAAATAAATTTATTTTCTTATTTTCATAATACATAAGTATTGAGAAAAAATGTCAAATATAGCAAAGTTATTTTTAAAAGCCAAAAGATATATAAACGCAAAAAAGAAAAATTAACAAAATTTCTCATAGTTCCAGCGTACATAGCAAATTAATTTCTTAATTATATGGGCAGATAAAAATCATGAATAAGTTGCATATCAAAATTTTCAATTGTTATTAAATTGTTATAAAATGTTTCTTTCCTCAACTTGTATAAGTTTCTTTTGCTAAAAATAACAACCACCCTAAAAAAATACAAAAGTTGTATAAAAATTTAGAGAAAAATGTTTTTTAAATTTTTTTATTTCAAATTTCTAAATATTTCTAGTGTATTTAATTTAAATTTAATATTTTGTTACGAATTTGTTTACTTCTTTATTGTTGTTTTTTTTACTCAGTAAATAAGTTTAGCTTTTTAATGCGAATTATTAAATGCTAAAATATTAAATGACTAAAAAGTTAAAAGATGCAAACTGCCGTGGTCAATGTGTCTAAAAAAATTACTTCAAACGTGGACAAACAAGTTGTGCAACCACAGGCGCTTCCCGGGAAGGCTTGCTTTCCCAGGAAGGCTCTTCTTGTTTAAGAAGAGCCTTCCACACCACTACGCGTTCAATATATTCAATACTGAAGTTCAAGAAAGCAAAGACGCTAAAAATTAAGGAATGTAAATGCTGGTCTGCAAAACTGGTTAATGCCTAAATGGACATTGAATTGCAAAACATTACTTTAGCAAATCCATTTTATTTAATAAAAAAAAGGCATTCTTGAAACCTGTCTAAATCACACAAGTGTGAAAACATTTAAAAAAATCCTCTATTCAAAATTTTATAGTTTTGCAAAAAAAAAACTATAATTTAAATGCTATATCTTTTCTCAAATCCTCTTTATCTAATGAAATTTTGTCTGTTGTTATTTTGTTTTAAATGAGCCTCAAATATTGGAATCATTTTTGGTTTGTTTTTCATAAAGGCTAACAGACATCTAAGGTCATCAATAAAGAATGTTGATATACTTATATAAGCAAGACTTGAAGCATTCTTATTTATTGTATTATTGTATTTAGTTGAGAATTTATTTGCACCATTTATGCTTGAGTTCATTATAAGAAAGATTTAAATATGGCAAAAGTGTTTTGCAAACTTGTATAACATTAATTGCCTGTTTCTGACATAAGATAAATGTAGCTATTATTAATTACATTTAGTATGGATCCATTTATTGCAAGAATTGCATTGTATTGTTTTGTAATTACTTAACACAGATTAATGACAAATGCCACAAGGTAAACTTGACATCCTATATAATATAGGGTCATTCCATATAAGATGAGCCAATTATTTGAAAATTTCATCTCAGATTTTTTTGAAATTTACACCTGTAGATTTTGTGGTAAAAGAATTTCTCAAAAATTTCAACTCATTATCTTAAAACATTCTAAAATTATGTCAATTTAAAAATTAATGTCTTATTTCGAGTTGTTTATTTTCTTTTTCATAAAAAGTCTATTTTTTAAATCCATATAAATAAAAAACCAACTATCTTAAATACTTAAAAATCAATTTGATTGCAGTAATCTACCTCGACCCTTAAAGAAGAAAAAATAATTATTTTACAAAAGTAATCATTTTTGGCAATCTTGTACTTAATAGTTATAAAAAAATATTTGAAGAAAAACTTCAATATTAATAAAGCAAATGAAATCAGAATACACAAGCAAATGTGAAAATTATGTTATTTTGTGAGAATATAGGCGGTAGTCATCATTAATGATAAGTTTGGTAATATTGGATTCAAAACTATAGAAGTTACACCCTCCTAAAAAAGCCAATCTTGAAATTTTAAAGTTAGATCCATTTAAGAATTGAGAATTAACCAATAAATGTAACACTTGATGAATCCAATAAATTTAACACTTGAAATTTTTAAGAATGTATCTTCAAAATAAGAAGAATACAGAAAAGATACAGAAAAAAAATTTAGGGATGTCTTTTAGCTGCTGTGATAACTTAAACTTTCTATCAAAGTAGGATTTTGAAAATCTTATCAGCCTTTTTGATTTTGTTAATATAGTCAATATCTTTATAATTGTTCATTTATTCTTTTTAAAACAAAAAATTTAAAAAATAAATTTTAAAATAAAAATATCCGTACATAAAGGCTTATATTTTTACAATATATGAATAAATTTGAAAAAAAAAAAAAAATAATAATAAACTTAAAAAAAGCCAAGATATAAATCTCAATTACAATAAAAGAATGTAAAAAAGAAAATTATAAATAATAAATCTTGTTTTTAAAATTATAGTCTAAATCTTTTTGTTAAACATTTCAAAATTTAATGACATTTTTTCAAATTCTTGCTCAGAAATTTGACTTGTTAATTGACATTGTGCAACTAAACCATTTACTTTTGCTAAAACATTTCTGAATTTCTAATGAATTTAATACCTGTTATATTTTCAGTACGCCATTTAAACATTTTATTGACAGATAATATTTAGTTATTTTGAAGGCAAGTTCTTGCTACAAGTTGTTTTATGGTCCCACCAATGCCATCACATGAACTTTTTACAGTGACAAAAAAATGCCACTCTGTACATATATTCTATCGCCTTGAAATTGATGACATAGGTTGCTAAGAGTTTTATAGCTTTTGTAATGGCTAGCTGCTCCATCACTAAAGTAATAACATAAGAACAAATTTGGCCAGACAATTTTTATATCTTTTAAAGCTCTAGCTAAAAATGCATTAACAGCATTAGCACCATGTTGCTAACAGTCAGGTTTTATGCTTTAATTTATTGGTTTGAGTTTATTTTCAGGTCTTTGTAGTAAATAACAATTGGATGTAGTGTTGCTTGGCTAGTATTCCAATGAAATCCTTGAACTGTGTCTTGTGCTACAAAACTATAATTTTCTGCAAAATCAAACAAAATAATAGTTTGGTTTTGTTGAATTTTTTTTTCAAAATTTGAAGGAGTAACAACTGTGGCTTTAAAATAAAATGGTGTGATCACAAGTTTTCAATTGTAGAAACAATTTTTTCAAGAAACTCTTCTAACAGAAGTTCTAAAGTAAGTTAACTAATAGTGTCCTCCTTTTTTAATCACTGTTTGTACAGCACTACATATTCATATACAAAACCATGTTGATTACGATATCACTTATATTCTGTTTTGAGTTTTCCACATTAGGGCAGTTATCACAACTATGAAGCATACAGCTACGATTCTCAATGTCACATGCTGTTTTTAATAAAAGTTCTTTATATTCAATGTTACTGGAAATCAACTTTGAATTTTGTACTTGACAAATACAAACTAAATGCACACTAGATGCACTATCTACTGTGACAAATCATTTCAAACAAAGCTAACAATACTTTGAAAATTCTAAATGTAGCTTTTTTAGATTTACAAATAATAATCACTTTTGAATATGTTGTTTTTGACCATCAATTTTAACTGACACAAATTCAGGACACAATAGCATGACAAATCCAAGAATAATCTTCACTCTGATAAAAATTCTTGACATTTGTTTTAAGTGCTTATAATATCTTATTTCGAGTAATTTTTTTATACTCTCCTAAGATTCTCTAACTGTTTGGTGTTATTGTTAATAGATTTTTTTTTTTTTTTTGATGTTGATGTTAATAGGTTTATTCTGTTTGATTTAGAAATTTTTTACTTAATGGCTTCACAAAATAAATCTTGGTCTGTCGATTTTTTTGAAATTTTCATTGTTTATTGAGCAATTAATAAAAATTTCATTATAAGAAATTCGGCAAGAATTTGAAACCTCTTAACTTTTTTTTTTTACGTAACTGGGTCTGTCTTGAATAGACACTGATTTAAATGGAGAACAACCCAACATCCTAAATGTTTTATTTGCATTTTTAGAATCAGTTGTAATTTATGATGTTTTGGTTTCATCATCAATCCTTTGTCTATCATATAGCATAACTTCATTCTTAAAGCAGTTTCAAGCAGAACAACTTTTCATAATGAAAACATATAGAACTACAGTCATTTAAAGTTATTTTGTTTATTACATCTTTTTTTTTCTTTTGCAAAGCATTGAATAACTCTTTTGCCAACCATTTGAGTAAACAAAGTTTTACGAGAATCAAGGTTTAATAAAACTCTGATATTACTCATTCAAGTGTTATTCTTTTTAACTCTTAGTTTTAAGATGTTGATCCGTTTTAGACATATTGGTTATATAACAAATTCAAAATGACCGATTTTGATTTCCAAAATCCTATTTTAATAGAAAGTTTAAGTTCAGATATTTCAGATGCTACAAAACATCCCAAAATTATTTTTTTCTGTATTTCTTCTAGTTTTTAAGATTCCTAAAAATTTCAAGTGTTAAATTTACTGAACACCTAGAATTTCCAGTTCATAAATAGACCTCATTTTAACATTTTAAGGCTGGAGGCTTTTTTAGAGGAATCTATCTTCTATAATTTTGAATTCAATATTACAAAGCTTATCATGAATAATTACTACCACCTATATTCTTACAAAATAACATAATTTTCACATTTGCTTTGTTAATATTAAAAATTTTTCTTTACAGTTTTTTTTTTTATAACTTTGAAGTCCAAGATGGGCTAAAATAAAAACTTGAGAAAAAATTAGTTTTTATTTATAAGGACTTGAAAATAAGACTTTTTAGGAAAAAACAATAGGCTAAGACATTCATTTTTGCCAAAATTTTAGAATGTTTAAAGGTAATGAAAATTTTAGAGAAATCTCTTTTTTTTATAAAACCTATAAGTAGTGTATATTTCAAGAAAATCTGAAATCACCCAGGAGGGTTTTGCTTATTTTATAAGGAATGACTGTGTAGAAGTAACTAATGTAGAAAAAATTACTTCAGTAATTAATAAGTTGATTCTACCACCTGCATATTTGTGGTGTCGGTAAAGCTATTTGAAATAAAGAAGAGGGTAGGTCTTCAAGAATAACTTTACTAATGCAGTTAGAAAGAAATAATTTAATAACCTCAAAACCATTATATTAAGAAACTAATAACTTAGTAAAGACTTGTAGGTAGTAAGAGAGTATCGTAGGTAGTAAGAGAGGTCAAAGTGTTTTCTAGAGTTTTTAAAAATTGGAACAACTTTAAAAAATGTGGAAAAATTTAGCACCCAAAAAAACTTGGCAAAATTTGAGGAGAGTTCTGGAGAATGTTTTTAAAATTATGATGCAAATCTATTCTGGACTAAATGAAGAGAAGCTTCCAAACCGTAATTCCAGAAGGAATATAAGCTTTCAAGATGCACTTTATGCATATATGTTATGGATATAAACAAATATGTTTATATAGTGTTTATATAGTATAGTATTTTCCAAAAGAGATGATGATCAGATGGATGCGTGGTGTGACTCTTGCAAGACAAGAAAAGGAGGCATAATTTTAGATGCTTTAATTTAAAAAGAATAAAGTAATTTAGGTATCTGCATGTAGAGAGGCAGCTGCTTCAATAGAAAATGGTAGTGGTAGAAGAAAACATGAAGAGAATGCCTTACCTATTGTATGAATGAGCTTTAGTTAAGAAAAAAAAAATGCTCTAGATTGTTTATATTAGAGAAACAGCATAAAAGAGGAAGGCTAAAGCCTGATGATTATTATTAATAATAATGATGATATTGATGATGATGATCATTATGATCATAATGATCATCATTATTTTAGGAGTTTTATTACACCATTGTGTTGACTTTCCCCAGATGAAAAGGTTAATGGCTTAACTCCAAGAAGATGGGACTCACTATCGATAGTTGCCAGAACAGCAAGTCTATCATGATTTAATTTTTTTCCATTAATAATTTCATAAAGTGTCTTTCCGTAAAAATGTATAATGCATGGGAGAAGCTTGGATGCTAAAAACAACATCTTCTTTAGCAAAAATTGCCATTTTATGAGATGTTTGTTGCATCTTTCTAGAAGCTGTTGACCTTCTGCAATTTACATTTGTAAGATCAACCCAAAACTATCAAGGATTGCAGTAGTAATTTTTGTCAAAACGTTAGGAGATATATCAGTAATTGTGGCAATTATAGCAATGTTACCAGAAATAATATCTTTTGGGATCTCAGCTTTTATTCGACTACTTGACTCTATAAAACTCTAATATCCTGGGTCAAAATCCAAATCAAGAGATAAATCATTGCTGGTGTCCATACTAAATTCCAAATCTGAACTTACTTCTACTGATTTAGCAGCATTTTTTATAGATGGATTTCTCTTTCTTGTATTCTCCAAAATCTAAACAAAATGCATTATAAAATAAAAATTAATGAACCCAAAATAAAAACCAATAAAAAATTTATTAAAAAGCATTTACTGATTTAAAGCGTTGTGTTGTAAAATATCTATTCCAGCCGGCACACTATGTGTTGCTCAAATAGTAAATGAGAAAATAGGCTTATAAATAAAGAGAAATTCAACATATTGAACTGATTTTTTTACAAGACATCAGGTTTTTGTTTCTGTTCATCCGGACTTTAGACAAATCTGGAAAACTACATTAATCCAGATAATTCTTTTAAAAACCGAAAGCGTGGATATTTAGAATATTGCGAACTATATTAGAAACACTATTAATAATAAACAATGTTGTGGAATATAACAAATGGACTATGATCTGATTCTTTTCTCTTTGGTTATTTAAAAGTTACTCAACAATCTATTCTAATAGATGTTTTTATTTACTTGTGGCTATTAAAATAGCCATTTTTTTTAACTCATTATAGAACAACACATCAGTTCTTCATTTAGTTCATGGTCCTTCCTTTATACTTTCTAGAATAGTTAATCACTTGTTAAAATTTCTTAAACTTGTTTTTAAAAACTAAACAAAAAACTTAACTTAGGATTGTTATTATAAAAAAAAATTAAAAGATTGCTTAACTAACCAGAAAATAATATAATTAATTAAAATTAATAAAAACTGTTACTAATATTACTAATAAAGTTATTTATTTTAAACAATTATCAGAACAACTGCCACTTTGCTTTCTTAATTTTGCTGTTACTCATTTTTTATTCAATTTTTTTTTTTTTTTTTGCAATAGAGGTATATATATGGTCTTGTCATTGGGCTATTCATATCAATGAGCAAATTTCGAAACAAACTAATCATTCTGATATCTAAATTTTAAATTCTCCCAGACACTATAGGATTATTAAAACATTTGCAAGCAACATTTCTAGTATTGGTTGTGCCACTTCCTTTTCTGACAAAAGAAACCCATATTTTCAAATGTATCTTGAATAAATGTTGGAATTTTTTTTTGTTTTCAATAAATTCTATACTCTTTTGTGATGGAATATTTCTTCCTTGTTTTACTGCTGGGAGTTTACAAGCAGTATTAAAAATCCACTTCATGCAGCATATCCATAAATGAAGACTGCAAATTCCAAGTTTCAAAACTTGCTTGCCTAAATTTTTATTTTATTTTTTAAATAATTTTTAAATTAAACTCCTTAGAATTTGTAAGACAAACATGGCAGGACTGAGATGAAATTCTTTTCTTAAGCATATTGGATACATATTTAATAAGAATATTTTCTTAAGCATTGTTTTGCCATCATTCATTGTGGTGTAAATAGTTGACAAACTAGACTTTACTACCAAAGTATTTGCACCTAGTTTAAATTCAATATTGTTTAATAAAAAAATTTCATTTTTTAAATGTTCAAATTTTTCCTGAATAAAATCAGCAGTCTCTTTTGCAAAAGAAAAAAGATGACGGGTGGCATTACTGCAGTTTCATAATATTCAATATGTTCTGGATATGTCAATTTTTTGTATTATTTCAACTTAGTTAAACTTGGAGGTTTGCGCTCTTTTACGCTTCATCCATCGCTTCATCAGACTATCTGTTCTTTTACGCTTCATCTATCGCTTCATTCAATCATCATCATTTGTAAGCTTTATAAAAAACTGTCTAGGTTTTAGTGTACAAGATATATTCATTGCAGGTGATCTAGATGCTCACAAGATACTCACAAGAGATAATTGCATTGTTAATTTTGAACTAAAAAATTTTTGTATTAAATTAAATGCTTTTCATACTTGACAAAAACTGTAATTTAATATTTCGGTTTTCAATAAAATTCACATTTGAATTGATTTTATAACATGTTACTACAGAGGTAACAGTAAATTTTTTTATTTAAAACTCAATTTGTTTCAGAAAATTTATATAAAATAAAAAACTGGCTACTTCTATAGTAACATGGTCAAATCAATCAGACTTTAAGGACACACAAAAGCAATGAACCACACATTTTTTTTCTTTTCTTTGTTTTTAATTTACAAAATGTATTATTTATTAAATAATATGCAAAAATAGTTAAGAAATTTAAAAATTATCATATGTAATAAAATGATTTAGTGAAACCTGTTTTTTTTTCACCCATGAAAATCCCGCATTTGAAAAAAACAAATTTTTCTAAACTTTTTTTTTTTTAATTTTTATTTGTTTAAATTTTTGTATTTTTATATTCAATTTTGAGACAAATAAAACTTTTTTTTCATTTAGATTTGACTGTCTATATTAATCTGGTGCATATATTTTCAATTAAAAAATATTTACAAAATCTTTTAAAACTTTTTCTTTTACTTGTTATTTAAAATATTAAAAGGTCTTCATATTTAACCATGATAATGACCTGCAATCTTTTACAATTGATTATAATGATTATGATGATGATGACGATGATGATGATGATGATGACGATGGTGATGATGATGATGATGATGATGATGATGATGATGATGATGATGATGATGATGATGATGATGATGATGATGATGATGATGACGATGACGATGGAGATGATGATGATGATGATGATGATGATGATGATGATGATGATGATGATGATGATGATGAATTATTTATATTTAGATACATCAGAGGTGTGCACAGCACTGAAAAAATATTATCGTGAAAATTATAGAAAAATAAATGAAATTCAACCACCATTAAAAGTACCTGCAAGTGTTGATCTAATGAATAACTTTGTTGATCTATGTATCGTTGATGCAGTTAATACTCAAATAGATGTTGTTTTTAATTTTGAACGAAAAAAATTTCTTGAAAAGCAAATGAACTATACACCTATTTCATATAGTGAAATTTTTATGAAAGAAAAATCTGTAATATTAATATCTGGAATAGCTGGTATAGGAAAAACATGGTTGCTTCGAAAATGTTTGCTTGATTGGTCAAACAATTTAATTTGGAAAAATGTTGAACTTGTATTTTATTTGGAATGCAGAAGGCTTAATCAATATCAAAATATTTCTAATATTAATGAATTACTAAATGTTTTCTACAAAGATATTATAAATGATTTTGATATTAGTACTCATTCTACGCTGTTTATAATTGATGGATTAGATGAGTTTAAATATTTACATGAACTAATAAATTGCAGTTTGAGTTGTAACTATCCAATTGTTAATGTTTTAACAGAAATTCGAAAATATAAATATGTAGTTGCTGGTAGAGTTCATGCAATTGATCAGTATCAAAGTATATCTACAGAGGATTGTGATAAGATAAACATTCAAATTATGGGATTTAATGAAGGCGGAATAAATAACTATATAGAAAATAATGTTTTAGAGGAAAAAAAAGATGTTGTGAAAGCAACTTTGAAGGAATCTGCAATTGCAAAATCAATGTCATCTGTTCCATTTTTTTTATCTTTCATGTGTACGATTATTAGTAATTCAAAAAGTTTATACAAAAATTCTTTTTTAACAATGACAGACTTGTATGCAAATATTTTTTTACTTTTTTTGCAAAAACACATTATCAAAAACAATGAATCGATTTTTCAATTTATGAAAAACAATTCCAATAAAGAATATATTTTAAATATTTGTAAAATTGCGTATCAATTGTTTGTTGAAAATAAAGTCTTTTTTTCCAAAGAAGACATTCAAACCTTTATCATTGACTTTGATAAAAATGAAGAAACTTTTTTTGGATTTATTGAAAGGATTGAAACAAGTCTAGGTGAATATATTTATCAATTTGCACATTTGACAATAATGGAGTTTTGTGCATCTATATATGCATATAATTGTTTAAGTAGTGAAGAGATTGTGACTAATGAAAAGCTGAAGAGTTGTTTATCAATGATTTGTGGTTTGACCAATAAAAATCTAAATAGTTCCTTAAAGTTTCTTGTTAACCTGAATCCTTTAAAACAAACTTGTGAAGATTCTTTACTTTTGTTTTCTATTTTTGGTAAGTCTATAATACTTTATTGCATTATTGTAAATTATTTTATATAATATCTATTTATCAAAAGTGCAAGTTTATTAAAATCAAAAGTTTATAAACATTAAGTTTTTTTAAAGCTGTTTTTATCATTCCTTCTTTAAAGGATAGACTCTATTCTTTTGTATTTAGTATGTTTGACAATATTTGGCAAGATTTTAAGAGAAAATCAAAATAAATAATATTTTATAAGAAAATATAACAAATATACATATCAGTTTTGATTACAAGTGAATTCATCTGTGTCAGCCATTACACATCTTATACAGTAAGAGAGATAATTATCTGAACAAAATTAAAAAAAAAAAACAAGTAAACTTTGACAACTAATTTCAGAAGAAAAATGAGTTAAAATAAATAAAAGATTTATGATTGTTATAAATTAATCATGTTTTTTTTTAAATAAATGCCAGTTTAATCAAGAATTCATAACTTAAAAATTAAAATATTTCACAACTTAAAAATTAAAATAGTAACATTTATGGTCTAAAAACTTAATGATGCATTCAAATTATGCATTTTTTTAACTTTAAATAAGTGTGCAAACCAAATTATTAAATTTTTCTTTTTAATTATTAAACATTTCTCCAAGTAATTAAATTTTTTGACTTTTTAATATCGAGTCAGACCATCTTTAGCGTTTAAGACTTCTGCAAGTCAATTTTGCATTGGTTCAACTAATTTCTTTGTCATATCTGGATTGATTCAAGTCGAAGCTATTAGGAACACGATTATTTTCTCTTTGTTTTGTTTTGAAATTGCCACTTTTTTGATTCAGAATTGCTCATTGGTGTTCAATTGCAATAAAATCTGGACTTTGAGTCGGCTAATCAAGTATAAAAAACACTTTTACTTTCTTTAACGTATGCTTAGTGTTGTTGTCTTGTCTATGCAAATTCAAACATTTTTTTACTTTTTTATCAGATTACTGATGGTTCCTTATGCTGTTTCAGTTGCTTTTTTTCATCAACCTAAATGTTTTACCTTGTCATTTAAAACAGTGATTAAATTTGCTTACAGAACATAACATTTATCAAAATTATTTTTTTTTATCTTCTGAGAAATTAAAGTTTATCTTCATAATAAAATTTTCTGTTAGGATATTTGTTTCTTTTAAATATTCGGTCAAGTAAAACTGACACTTTTTATATCTTGAATTAAAAAAAATTGGAACAAGCTACAAAGTTGATTTTTTTTTAATTGAATGCTTATTAAGTCTAGAACAAAAATATATATATAGGAAAAAAAATTTCAGTACAATAAATTTTTCTCATAATGGGAGTCATAAGATTTAGCACTAGGTGAGATCCATACTTTGTGACCAGTACTTATTTTTGCTTGCCTAAACTTCTTACATAATTTGGCTTTAATAATCGCCTAATATTGCCTAATTGGATGAAGTTCAGGATAATCACTTTTTAAGGTACTTTTTAATAATCACTTTTTAAGGCACTCTTTTATAAATTTCACTTTTTATTGTGCAATTAGTGACAAAACTTTGTGTTTTCAATCTACATTGACATCTGGCTTGCCAAACCATAATTTTTTAAGGAAGTTTTTTGAGTTTTAAGAAATAAATATTAAAATTTAGCCTTTGCATATAAAAATGATGTCATGAAATTGTTTTGAAATTTAATTTTACATAAGTTTTATCATACATGATTATACTTTTTTTTTCTAGACAATAATTTGTATATTTTTCATGCACGACTTTTTGCCACTAAATTTTCTTCAGCATTGTAATCTGGAATTTTTTACAACTTGAAGGACTTTATGCTTTTTCTTGATAGTCCAGACCATTTGTCTGCTAGTTTTGCATTTTAAAGCCAAATTTCGCTCTGAAATGATAGGATTCGCCCATATTTTTGGCAAAACATTTATCTTTGGTTATTTATTAATGTTCAAATTGTTGCACCTTTCACACTTTTATTTATTGCCGTAAGTGTCAAATACTGATTTAAAGTTCACAGTACTTTTAGAACATTCAACAGTTTTTATAATCGATTTGAGATGCTAATTAGAAAATTTTAATTGAGCATGCAAAATTGTATCACGCACTTGTTGCTGTTTTGTTGCCATTTTAAATAGTAATATAAAAAAATATAAAAATATTTTCTAAGTATGGAGTATAAAGGAAAGCATGAATGAAGCTTTTTCATATTTCATGAATAAAACATTGCTTTTCATCATAACATGGAACAGTTTTAAGTTTATTATTTTATTATTTCTAATGATTGTTTAATTAAACACATTTAATTTATATTATAAAAGTGTATTATACATATTGTTTTTATTTATGTTATAGAATTTTTTTTATTATAAATTTAAATCTTTGAACATAATTTTCTTCAAAAATTTAATTTAGTTTTATAAACAATGTTGACTTTAAACAACAATTGTGTCTTTAAAAATCAATAAATTTTATGTTTTAGGCAAATGTCTCAGTAACTGATTTTTTATAAATCTTACAGTTTTTTCTACAAATATTGCTTCTCGCTAAAATGCTTTTTTAGGGTAGTTATGCTGAGTGCGCTGTCTGCAAACTTAATGAAGCTAATGATCTTGTTATCATCTCTGTAGCACTTAACATGGTTGGCAATGTCATATGACAAATCATTGATTTGAAATATATAGAGTTGTGTAGTAGAGTGCCAAGCCTTGTGGTACTCCAAATGACTTGCTTAAAAAAGATTAAAAAAGTGACATGATTTGACTTGCTTCTAAGCCTAATGGCTACAATCAAGTGAAGTATCTGCTTTTATTTGAGTTCTTACATCACTTTGATTGGTTATGATCTGCTGTAATATGGTATTTTGACTTCATTTCAGTTAGTCACATCTAAAGACTGTGAAAAAATGACTTCATTGAGCCTAAACTTTGATTTTATGACCTGATTTAACAAAAGAAAATTTGTATTTAGTGAGAAAATACAAAAAAAGTTTAATTTTTTCATTTGTTTTGTCTAATAATAAACAACAATTACATATTAAATAGATAAATACAGTAAAAAATCATTTGAAATAAGCATCAGAAATATTACTAACCCCTCTGGGGTTAGTAATATTTCTGATGCTTATTTCAAATGAGCATCAGAAATTTACTAATCCCTCTGAAGGATTTAGAAACTCAACTTTAGAAAAGGATAATAAGTTTCTCAAAGTAGCCACCAAATGCATTTTTGATAATATACTTGGTACACTGTCCTTGATAATGACATCTAATCCTAACCCTAGCCCTAACTCTAATATATTTTGCTAAAAAGTCTTTCTATGATCATTTTCTATGATCTTCTTGATTTATGGTTTAACGAAGTTAAAAAAGATTGTGTTTTAAATTGTATTTACCTATAATTATGATTATCACATATACCTTTACTCTTTTAGGGCATCATTTTCTATGATCTTCTTGATTTGTGGTTCAACCAAGTTACTAGCTCTGTAGCTTAGCCTCATCCTCTGAAAAAAATTTTGATGAAACCTTAATTGCAGTGGTGGTAGTTTTTTCTTGGGTTTTATCAGCTGCTCCCACTAAACCTTGCTCTGTTTCTCAAAGAACTCAGTCACATAACCAATAAAAATCAATTAAATCTTTCATGACCTCTGTAGTTGTTATACATCAAGACAATAACTTCTTGAGATTAGTTTTATTCTCCTTGAGATGCACAAAATGAACCATCAGAATGGAAGTTGTTTGCATTGTAAAGCAACATGACTTTGAGTTTCTGGGATAAACTGTTTTCCACAGAGTTTATCTTGCTTTTATGATCTTTTTTTATCTTTTTTATCTTTTTTGTGGATATTAGCTCTAACCTCACACAGGTTCTGGAAAAGATTTTTAGGAAAATGTGTATTGATTTTCAGTATTTGCAGTGTTTTCTGGAGTTTTATCTGCAGCTTCCACATTGCTCTTTCCCACAGAGAACTCACTTTGTTGTAACCAGTTTTTACTTTGGTAGTGTGCCTTAGTGTCACTATTGTCCCAGAGGCTAAAGATATTAAATATTTGTTTGAGAGCCTTGAAGGTGTAATAGAATAATACCAATTACATATTTTTGATGACCTCTAGTCATTATACATCAAGATACTCATCAAATCTCGGTACTAGGCTACCAATTCTGTTGGCTCCTTCTATGCACAGAAGGAGCCAACAGAATTGGTAGCCAGCTGTTTTCATTCTGAAGCAACATGGCTTTGAGTCTCCAAAATAAACTGTCTATAAATAGGTGCTATTTACTTGGCATGTGATTCCATTAGCTTTAAAAAAATCAACCACAACATTACAGAAGCATTGAGTTTTCTGACTGAGCAAGTTGTAAAATTTTTGATTTGTTTTCTATGAGTTGTGACTTATTTTTATTTAAGAAATTCCTCTGCCTAATCCGTGATATTATTAGTTCAGCTATGACTTTGTAAACTCTTGGTCACTCATTAAATCATTGTCTTTCTGACTAGGCAATTAGGCTTCTACTGAAAAACTTCACCTGTTAAACTATAACTTGTACCTCCAATATCCCCTTTGCTATTAGACTTGCTGTTTTCTATTGAAGATGGCTGATCCTTTTTAGGGGGAGAAGAACAGGCAGCTCAAGGCTGTATAGTCCTAGGGTATCAGATGAAGGAATATCTGAATAAACGATTGAGACACATTTTTTTTCAAAGTAGAGGTTGTTTGAATGGTTCATTGATTGTCACCAAATTTTAAGGGTTTCAAACGTCATGACTATACCACCCGTAACATTGCATTTATAGTTATATAAATTTGAAATAATCACTACAATATTTTTTATAGTGCACCAATATATATGAAAACTTTGTCACTTATATATCTAAATCAAAGAAATTTGACAAAATAAAGCACATCTAAACAAGAAGTTGTTCATCTTGTTTTCAAGAGTTCTCTTGCATTATTATGTAAAATGTATTGCCCAGTATTGATCTTATTCCATACCGACATGCTGAAGCGCACCTTGCAAACCTTACACATTATGAATTGTTTTTACAAAATACTTTTTTGATCATGATTTTATAATGCAAACAACTTTTATTTAATTTTATTCAACTTTGATAAATTTCTATTCAAATTTATTTCTTTATTCACTGATAAAATGAGCTAGAATGTTGGTAAGAGTCATTTAATTACAGTTCAAATAATGTTATGTTATAAAACCAACACTGTTTTTGTTTATATTAATTTTTTGAAGTTCCCTTTAATTTGCAAATGTTAACAAAAACAAAATAACAATACATGCATAAATTTGCAACTTTTTAATATATATATAATTCAGTATTTTTTGTATATAATATTTATATCAACACTGTTTTTATAAAATTTAATAATAAACCACTAAAGTAATAGTGACTAGCATTGTTTTTTATAATTTTTTTAAGTTAACAAGAATAATGTAATAACATGCACATGATTGTATATAAATGCGTTAAATGTGGTGATAGGGTACATAAAAAAAAATAGGATAAAGAAAATTGTTTATAAAGGATTTTATTTTTTGTTCATTAATACTAAAAATGGCAATCCTTTATATAGAATCTGTATATAGAATTTGTATAATCTCTTTATTTATTTTAATTTTTTTATTTCTTTTTTTGTTTAATTTAGTTATTTCTTTTTTTTTTTTTTTTTGATAATATTAGTGGCCAGCCACAGAATCAAATTTAGATTATAGATTATATATGTAAAATATAGTTTTTAAATGTATTTTTAAGGTTCAGAGTCTGCAGTTAGGAATCAAATCAAAATTCAAATTATTAAAATATCCTACCCTGCAATTTTTTTATAAAGACAAGAAATTTATTTTTTGTTATTTACAATTCAACACCTAGTGGCTGATCTTTATCATCAAAAACTGCTTTCAGAAGGATTTCAGTTTTGATTTTAAAAAGAAAAAAAAGAACAAAAAGAAGAACAATTAAAATCAAATCAATCATCTTTAGAAAAATATCTATTAAAAACTCATCATAAGAAAGTCCAATAACTCAAGATCTGGTTGATTCTGGAAATGTAAGCAAATCAACTGAATCTACTAATACAAATAAAACTATTCAAACAATTGAAAGATTGACTGAAACTGCTGCTAAGTTTTTTGTTTTTGTTGTAAACTAATTTGTTCAAATCCTATTATGTTGACTCAAAATGGTGGTAATGATTGGCGCTATATTTCACAAATTTTTAAAAGACATTAAAAAAGTCTTGATCATTTTGACTGCTACAGCAAGTGGTTGGATCTGAAAAAGAGATTCCAAAAAGCAACTTTAATTGGTAAAATTTTTGATAAAAACTAAATTAAAGATATAGATCATTTAGATGTTGTAATGAGAAAATTAATTTCCTTAACTATTATGATGGCAAAGTGAAATCTGCCACTCAGAGGCTCTTGTGACAAAGTCTATCAAGATAATAAAGGGAAGTTTCTAAAAATTTTAAAACTTTAGGCTGAATTTGATCTAGTTATGGAAAAACATCTGTTGAGAAAAACAAAAACAAGTTCTGTGCTCTATCTAGCAAAAGATATTCAAAATGAAATCATTGACTTGATTAGCAAATTTATTCATTAAATTTAAAACTTGCTCAAATCTTTGTGTATTTTTCAATTATTGTTGATTGTACACCAGACATCAGTTACTAGACGCAAATGTCAATGCTGGTTCGATATGTTAGTGCAGAGGATAAGAACCAAATTCGTATTAATGAAAGTTTTCTTGGATATTTAATTGAAGGTTCGACAGGACTTGAATTATCAAATGAGATTATTGACTCTGGCAAAAAATAATTTGTCTGTGGAAAACATAAGAGGTCAGAGCAGACAATCATGCAAATATGAAAAGCATAAAAAATGGAGTTTTATTCTACAGGCTTTTATTCTTCAAAAAAACAGCCAAACGGTTTATATTCTATGTAGTCACACATTAAATCTGGAATTTGTTGATTCTGTGAGATGTTCACCTAAAGTTGTAATTTTTTTATATATAATTGATCAAGTTTACAATTTTTTTTCTGCTTCTACAAAAAGATTTTGCAATCAAAGTTTCCATCTATAACAGTTAAATAGTTAAGTGATACAAAATGGGAAAGAAAAAACTCTTCGATTTGAAATGGCAAAAATTTTGAAATTTGCAAAATTTTAAAAACTACAGCAGAGTCTATTGCTTTAAAATTAACATGCTCCGATTTTTTGTCTTCAATCATAATTTGGCATTAAGTTTTATTCAAAATTAATTTAAATAGCAATTAACTTCAATCAGCTTCAATTAATATTTTAAAGGCTTTAAAAGCATTCGAAAGAATAATAATTTTTTTTTTATAGAAAATTACAAACAGGAAAAATTTGACTCTGTTGTGTGTATTGCACAAGAACTTGCTTCTTTTTTAAAGGTAGAAGAAAGTTTTGCAGCAGAATCTGAGTCTATTGTAAGAAAAAAAAAGAAGTTTTTTGATGACCTGAACAAAACTTTGAAAAACAGTCCAAAAGGAAAGTATAAAAAAGATATTTTTAATAAAATATTAAATTTTTTCTTTTTTTTAATTATTCACCTCCACGAGGCCCGTGGGGGCCACTAAGTCGAGGAGGCTACTCATTTTTTTTTTTTTTTTGTTAATCGTGTTACAACCCTCTCTCAACTCTTTAACTCTGAAACACGAACTTTGACAAGCAAGGCCGCTGCGCAGAGAAATTAAGTTAAGAGCGGTACTTTCAGGGACGTCGTGGGAGTCGAACTCCGAACCTCTTGCTTACAAAGCGAGCACTCTTACCACTACACCACTACCGCATGTGCTATACCAAATGTGCTACTATTGCAATAGAAGAAAGATTTAATGGTTTTAATGCTAGAATTGCACCGTTTAGCTTTTTAGTTGATGTTAAAAACCTCTTAACAGTTAAGGATGATGATCTGAAAATTAAAAAAAAATGATATTTTTGCCAATAAATAAGCTTTGAATTTATGCTTTTTTTTTCTCATTTTATTGAAAGTTTGGGTTCTGAAAAGGCTATAAAATTTTTGCACACAAATGATTTGAATGAAATCTACGCAAATGTATCTATTGCATTGAAAATTCTTCTCACATTACCACTAACAGTAGCTATAAAGGTGGTTGAAAATTTTTTTTTAACCACCTTTGGAATGTCCAGCACCGGGCCTGGACAGGCTATTATGTACTTAATTATGTGTGCACATAAATAAGAGGCAAACTTAGCAAATAGTAACTTTGCTATGAATGTATATATGATTTCTATGAAAGTAAAAACGGATAATTAGGAAGAATCCAAAATGATGCAAAGTAGAATTCTTAGTAAGAGTGTTGTAAGATGATGACTCAGTAACAGTGTTGTCAGAGGACTTGGTAAGAGGTTTGTTATTCATCAGCATCAGAATATCCTCAATAATGCAATAAAAATTGTCAGAAAAAAATGACAGTTTTTAAATGAGTTGTTTTTACAAAAATGATTAATTAAATGATTATAATTAGAAATGGAAGATTCACAAGTAAAAATAAAACCTTCGACTCCTACCTGAATCCAAAAGATTGTTAAGGAGGCCCATTTTTCAGTATTAAGATGAAAAATATCTGCTAAAGTACCATTACAGAACATTAGAGTCACATAGTTGACTCAATGAGTAGAAGATAAAAAAAAACACAAACAGTGACAACAGTTATTAAATTAAAAAAATACCCATAACATACCCTAACCCTAACCCTGATGACACCTGACAGCCAAATAAGTTTTATAAAAATTTTTATGGCTGTCACAGTGGCCCTCAACAAATTTGAAATCAATAAAAATGTCAATAGAAACTGTTTGCGGACACTTTTTGAACTTTATGTTCATATTACAAATCTGTTGAAATTCAAGTCTAAGCTGCTTGTCCAAGAATTTTAATCAATTTTTACCTTAGTTATCAATTTAATAATATGTTTTCATATTGTCAACGGTGAAGTGCAAAACTTTGGATTTTTATATAAGTTTTTATTTATCATCTTATTATTACTTCAGTTTATCTGCGTGTTTTTAAAGTTATTACTAACTTGCAATGAGCAATAGAACCACATCTCTGCATAGTTTAAATCTACTGCCATCGAATAGTTCAAATTTACTGTCATGGAATAGTTTAAATCTACTGTCTGTGAATAATATAAGTCTACTGTCATCGACTAGTTTAAGTCTACTCTCATTGAATAGTTTAACTCTGCTGCCAGTGAAACGCTTGCTAAGTGTATTAGATTAAAAGCAGTATTGCATTATATCTATGGATTGACTCTTTTAGTTTACAATTTTGTGTTTTTATATGGTTACTATGTTACTATGGTATGTGATAATTGTTTAATCGATAAGAATATATAAATAACAAAAAAAAAATTTAATTCAAATTAAAAAATTTTTATTTAAATTTTTATGGGGGTTTTTCGCCGATGTAAAAGGAGTTAAATATTTATGTTACTTGATAAAATTTATTATTTAAAATTAATTCTTAAAAAAAATATTTTATTCATTTAAATATACAAAATATTCTCTATAAAACTTTATTTATTTCATGTGTTTTGCTTGATTTTTTAACCTAGTAATGGGTATTTACTTATTTGTAAAATCTCACAAATGTCATGAGGGAATGGCGATTTTATTTTATTTAAATGTTATTGTAATGCACTAACTTTGTTTTCGATTAATGTAGAAATGTCATGCAACAGTGGTAAAAATGTTTTGTACAATTAAGTTGTTGGGTTTTTTTTTTTTTTTTTTTGAAAGCCGCGATCGTTTTGTGTAATTTTTTTTTGTACGCTAGAGAATGTTTTGTATTAAAAGTCAATTGTTGAAAAACTGTGAAACATTTCAACAACTGAAACCAAAGAACTTGAAGATTAAAAAATTCAAGTTTTCACTAAACGTTATTTATTTTTTAACACCTAACTAAAATTACTTTTTAACACCTATGCAACACCTCTATAAAGTAATAAAAGGTGGAGCCTAGAGACTAATAAATAACGTATTAATAATGATCAACTTCATTAATTCATACATTAATTAATACAAAGTTATTTTTTGACACACTAATTTTATATTAATTGTATTTATTGTTTGTATTTGTCTTTTTTTATACGTCCGTAATGTTCTAAACACCCAATTACAGATAAAAATTCTGAATATCAGAAAAGCAACAATTAAAACAGTGTTTTATAATCGTTTCATTTGTCTTGTCGTTACGTTTATTTAATTTAGGTAAATATTTTTTTGATATTTGTTATATGCGAGTTATTTTTTAGCACTATTTGTTTGTTAATAGGTATTAATAAAGTAATTTATAATAATTTGCAAATTTTTTCTGCTATTATAAAATTTTAACTTATAGTTGGGATATACCGAATTCCGGCCGAATATTTTTTTTCCAGATCAATTGCTCTGTAGGATAATTTATTTACACAGCCTGTGTGACATGTCGTAAAAAAAAAAAGTTTAATTACAGCCAGAAGCAAGTGGATCTAAAAGAACATATAAACAATGCACAAAATTAATTAAAATTGTTCTCTTTAATTTCTTTTTATTAAATATTGGTGGTAGAAAAAATTTTATTTCTTTTTAATTATTATCCATATTCAATGACTTTTTTCTTTTAACTTTGTTTTTATTTGTTTCGTTTTTTTTTTCTTGTTTTTTTTTTTGTTTTTTTCTTTTATCAAAATCTTGTATTCTTGTTTATACACATATTTTTTAAATTTTTATTAACAAAATGTTTTTTTTTTTACTTTTTTTTTAATTAATTTTTTTTTAAACTTTTTTTATTTTTCACTTTTTTTAATAATTTTTTTTTAATTTAAAAAATTATTAATAATTTTTTTTTTAATTAAAAAAATTATTATTTTAAAATTATTATTTTAAGTTTTAAGTTTAAAAAAAAATTATTATTTTAAGTTATCCAATGAAAATGTCAAAATTATTAATGAACATTTTATCAAGCTTTAAATTTGATTTATAGTCCTTTTATAAAAATGCTATCAAAGAATTTATCATGAAAAGTCACAAAAAAAATTTTTTTTAACGGTTGCGTTAGTTACAATAAACTGCGATATCTATTAGCAATACGGTTGTTTCGAATTTCATTTGTTTTCTTCGAATTTGTCAAAGGATTTTTTGTGTTCGATGATCGAGTTTTTAAATATATAAAATCTCATTTTGTTACGATTGTTTTTAATTAACACTGGTAACAAAACCTCTTAAGCTTAAAAAAGTCGTAAGTATACTTCAATATAAATTTATTATTTGTTTTTATTTAAAAATTTATTTCTTGAAACTAAATTTGAGTTGTTGCAAAACAATAACTTACAACGATTATAAGGAGTTGTTGATAACAAGCATTTGTTTATTTTTTTATTATATAAATTATATTATAAAAATACATAATAAAAAAATAATGCAGTGACATTCTAGATTCTAGAATGTCACTGTATTATTTAGATGAAGTAAAACTTAGATTTACAAATTCACAAAATAAAAATGAAGTCTATTGAAAATACAATAATTATTTTCTAAAATCTAGAAAGTAAATTAAAACAAAGATTTTGAAGTGGCATTTGTCTTTTTTGTTGCTAAAAATCAACCAATTTTTTCTCTTTGATATTTTCAATGAACTCAGCTAAAGGTATCATTTTACTTAATTTGAAGGGTTAAGAAAGCGCGAATTGAAAACTTTAATGTTTAATTTTCATAATTAGTTAATTATTTGAGAAATCGTATTTTGAAACTTAATTCAAATTGGTTCAAAACAATTTTTTGTATAGATATCAAGCGTATCATTATTTTTTTATATATAAAATTTTTTTATAAAGATACAAGAATTAACAAAACGTTTGATACATTGAGAGCGTCTGTTACTTTAGCTTAAAAGTACAGTGAAATATCAAATATATGACGTAAAAAAATATATTTTTAAAATGATTCTGTGAAATAAAGATTTTAACGACTTCTATTATTTATTTTTTTAAATATTTCTAAAACAAAAAGTTTTCAAATTATTATTATGAACAAAAAAACTTTTTTTTTAGTTAAAAATTAAGAGATTCGTTGTTTGTTTTTGTTATTTTTTAACATTAAATTGATTTAAAAATTTGTTAATTAATATTTCTTAATTAGCTTTCATTCTGCTATTTAGTATACTATTTTGAATAATTTGTCTTGAAAAATTATTGGTATTTTTGATCACTCTAATTAAACGGAGATTTCATCACATAATATATTTTATAACATAAAATATACAAATTATAGATTATATTTTATATCATAAAACATATAAATAGTGAGATGATTTTTTTTTTTTTTTTTTTGCATTTCAAATCAACGTTGAAATCGAATATTTAAACTCTCACTCTTTGAGTTTTTTATTCGCATAACTTATTTTAAAAAAGATATTCGAATGAGATTTTCGATTTTATATTTCTAAATCTGACTTATTTTTACTAAGTCGATTCACAAACTTTAAAATCTAATTGAATAAAGTACGATTTCTTCATTTGTTATTAAAACAAGTGAACGATGTTGTTTTCGTGAATTTAAATTTAATCTCTACGTTTGTTTGGAATGTATTTTTATTTATTTAAATTAATTTTTTATACATTATTTTACTCATTTATATTTATATTAAAATGAAATTATTTTGTTTAAAAAATCTGATAAAAATTATATTTAAAAAATTAATATTTAAATATATGAATAATAAAATATCATTATAATTATAAATTGATATTGACTTATGTATTAATATGTAGAATATTATAATGTATATGATATTATAATTTCGATTATTATTTTATTTTTTATTTAATTGTTATTTTATATTTTTTCTTTAGATCGTCTACTTAAATAAAATCGTCTACTTAAAATTTTCATAACCTCGATGAATTAACACAGTATGTTTAATATCTTAAATAAAATATAAACAATAATTATAAAATAATAAATGAAATATTTAATATATTATTTTATAATTATGTTTTATAATATACGAATTAATTTTAATATTTTAGTTTTATATTTTTGATATTATTTTAATTTGTTTAATATTATTTAATAATAATTTTTGTTTAAAACAATTTAATATATTTGTTTTAAAATATTAGTAATAATAATATAAATCATTAATTATTTTATATTTTATATACTATTATTATTATTAAATATATTTTTTTTTATTATATATATTATTTTTGCTACATAATTATTTAAAAAATTATTCTAAAAAGATTTTTTAATTTTTCAACAACTTCTAAAACGAATGTTTAAAATTTAAGTTAAAGTTTCTTATTTAATTAACTTTAATAATAATTTTTATTAAAGTATAAAATATATAGTTATAAATAAATAAAAACTAGAATTGATGAATAGAAAAAATGAATAAAAATAGAAATTGAGTTAATAGTAATGTTATGTGGAAATCTTTTGTTTAATATTTTATATATTTAAAATTTTTGTTGCATATGTTTAATATATATTTTTTAAACAAAATATTAAATATATTTTATAATATTGTAAAAGTTATTTTAATTTTTGATTTACTAAATATATATTATCCTCATGACAATTATTTTTAAATTTTAAAGTTTCCGCCATTGGTTTCTTCACACGATTTTTGTTGTCAAAATAAAAAAATTCGAAAGTTTTGTAGAATTTTTCTTCGAATTTTGTTTCGAAGTAAAAGTTTAATTTATTTAAATTTAATTAAAAATAATTAAATTTAAATAAATTTAATAAACTAATTTAACATAACTAGAGAAAAAGTTTGCAATCAGCAAGCTATAGCTTTAGGGCTGTTCACACTGCATGGTTAGATACGAATTTTACAACAGACCAATGACTCATTCTATACATTTTTTTTTTGTCTTTGGTTATTATATTTTCAAAAAACTTAATTAAGATCGAGGGTTATGATCAACTTAAGATGATGATATTGGGCTATAATAAAATGGCCATTGTTAATGACTAAGTTAGAATCAAAGCTATAAGCTCAAATTAAAAATAAGTAGGTTAAAAAATATAAATTAATAGATAGTTAACCGTCATATTATTACAAAATTTTTTCAAAAAAAAAAAACTTTCTCCGTTTATTTTTTAAAATTTTATTAAATTCAAAAAAAACCCGCATAATATTTGGCAGATGTTTTTAAAGTTTCCAAGATTTCTGGATAACATTTAGATTTTGCATCAAATATTACTTAGACTGAAGGGTATATCTCTGCATTCTGTTTTAGTGAAGAGTTTCTAAGAATTGGTTATTGTGAATCACTGAGTTCACAATTAATTTTTAATGCAAAGGCCATTTCTGCTTTTATCATTATTGAATTCCTATTTTTATTTTCAATAATTTTCCTGGCTAAAGCTGCATTTTTGACAGAATGTTTAATTAATTTTGAAAAGTCTGCTTTTCCTGGGCTTGATTTAACCCTTAACTTAATATTTTAAGCTTTTTACTTTTGAAACAGAAAAAAAGAATGCCTAAATAAAAAGTTCGCAAATTTTAGCGAACTTTTTTTATCTTTACCGCAAAAAATTTTTTACCTGTAATTTAAGTGTTAAAAAGAATAAATAAATAAAAAAAATATTTTTTTCTTATCATTTGATATTTTTTCTAATAAGTTGTACAACGAAATTGATGCGAATTGTGTATTCAAAAAAATACACTTATACCCACTTTTTCAGCTTATCGCTTTATTGTGCAACTAAATAAATACCACCTATAATTTATTATGTATTTAAGCTATTTAACAGCAATATTTTTATTAACAACGAGGTCTTACGTTATGACTAAAAGTCAACAAACGAGAACCTGTAGCAAAAACAAAATTTGTGTAGCAAAGATAAAAATTCTGTTAAATATATACTCTCCGTATATAAAACTTTTTTCAATAAAGTGAATAGCAATCATTAAATAAAAACGATAATTTTTTAACTTTAAATTCTAAATTAAATAACACCACATTAAATAATATCATAAATGGTCATAATTCTTGGATTTGTGACCATCCAATTATCACAGGCAGCATTGTAAAACCTTTTAAATGGTCCAAAAACAGTTTGTTGGTTTGCATATATTTTCTCTTTATTTAGTCTACAATGAAAATGGCGATATTTGTTTATGTTTATGAAAAATATAGAAATGTGTTTATTGCTGTTCTATAAGTTAGGGGTCGTCCATAAAGTACGTACGCCAAAAATTCTGAAATTTGACACCCCCTCCCCCCTGATCATATACCCCCCCCCCCCCTCTTTTTTTTTTTAAGTTAAAAAATTTATTGAAAGAAAAAAGGTGGAGAAGGTACCCTAGATACTTTAAAAGTAATAATAAGATACTTTAGAAGTATCTAGAGTAATCCTCCACCTTTTTTATTTCAATTAATTTTCGCAGTTCGCGGTTTGCAGTTAGCATTTTACCTAGTACAGTAGGCAGTGACGGCGGAGATCCGAGTTTGATTCTCGGTAAGGTTTTTTTTATTTTTTTGTTTAATGAAACGCATCAAATAAAAATAAACTATACTTATAGCAGACGTTTTTTTTAGGCACACCTCTTTAGTAAGTCCTTAAAAAGCGAGTCTTACGCGAGAAGAGTAATATTAAAAACAAAGTTTAAAACCCACTGCCGAGTGTAGGTTACCCATACCGCGTAATTAGAGAGGATGGGGGGTTGTGGGGTAGCAGCAAATTTTGTACCCTTTTGCTACTTTAAAGAGCTTTTTATTTTAGCAAAACTTAGCAATAAAATTTGGAAGATTTTGACACATTTTTTTCGAGGGGGGAGGGGGAAGGATATTAAAGATAGGGCACTTTTACACATTGTGCAAACTCCAAATTTAAGTTTGTTTATACCTATGCCAAATGAGGAGACCTTATAAAAAATTGGAACGGTTGAAACGTTAGGGCACTTATGTAGTAAAATATTAAACTTAACGATCTAAAACTAAATTCAAATTTATCGACAGAATTTAAATTTCGTTAAAAAAATATTGCTAATTACAAAAGTTATGTCGATGCAAAACGTACAACCCCTCATTTATTTTTTTTTGTTAGGGAAAAGGATCGGTAATTTTTACTATATTAGTGCCATCAACTTTGGGACGGGAAGGGGATGCAAGCATTTGAGGGCTTTTTTGTTCCCAGGCTATCACCATAACAACTTTTTGCAAAACCTCTTCAAATGGCATAGGTTTAAACATACTTAAGTTTGAAGTTTGCACAATGTGTGGAAGTGGTTTATCTGGAACATAAAAAAATCCAGCGGGCGCCCATGCATGTGTAGGCATAGAGAGAAACTATACCTTCTACTTCCTATAAAATATATCTTTTTATGCTGGCAAACTAGGATCTTTAGTCAGAATTTTAACTTACCTATTGACTAGCTGGTTAGTTGTGTAAAATTAGAAAATCGAAGTACGTACTTCTAAATTGAACCCTCCTCCTCCCCCTCCTCCCCCCATACGCTATCTTACGCTTTTTGAAGACCTTTCCCCCCCCCCCCCCCCGTACGTACTTTATGGACGACCTCTTGTTTATCATTGAAGTCAAACGTTTTAAAAATTTATAAATTTCCCAGAGATAAAAAAGAATAGAACACGTTGGATAGAATGTTTAGGGGAGAACGGGGTAAAATGGGACATGGGGTGAGATGGGGCATGGCGATTTCTCAGCAAAAAAATTGTTAAAGCAGTTTTTTTTATATATGAGATAAGATTACAAAAAGTACTTCATATTATTGTGTTTTTTGAGTTTCATAAGTATTTTAAAATTCAAATTAATTTCGAATATGTTAAAATCTAACAAGTTTCTTGGATTTTGAAGACGTCATTAACAATAAATATTTATGTTATGTTTCCATATAATTTTATGTTTATGGTCTTTAATTAATTATTATTGTCTTATTTAATTACTGAAAAAATATAATTAGCAAATGGTTAAGAGAAATAATATAAAATAAAAGTTTTCTCACACCTACTAGCAATGGGGTGACTTAGGCCAGGAGACTTGGGGTGAAATGGGACACTGTTCAATTTTATCAGTTGTTTAATTTGTTATATCTTAATTTTTTCAATAAATTCTTTTTGTAAAAAATTAAGTTAGCAGAAAATTATGCAGGGTTTTTTGATGTTCCAGATAAACCACTTCCACACATTGTGCAAACTCCAAATAAATAATTAGAAATTATGGAAATCTTGCCATAACTTGCCAAGTTATGGCAAGATTTCCATGTTTACTTTATGTTAATATGTTTTTTATCTAAGAAAAAAAATAGTTCTATAGAATTTCTTTGAAACTTTATCCTGGTTGTTAAAGACATTTTTCACAGTAAGTATTGTTTTATAAAGAATATTTTTTAGCACTGTATTTATAATTCAGTTTAAATAAACGACTTTATTATTACCCTTTTTAAATTTAATCTCACTATAAGTTTTTAGGGTTATGGTACTAATTTATTTTCATTAATAATATGAATTTTGGTTCATGCAATTTTAAAAAAGTATAGTTTTTGAATAATAGAGTGAGTAATGTGTGTAATATTTTTCAGATGCCAAGAAAGTACAAACGAGTGACAAATTGGTTAAAGCCTGATGCTCATACAATAAAAGCCGCTGTGATGGCTGTTGGATCTGGCAGTTTATCACTACGAGCAGCTGCACTGGAATATGAAATTTCGAAATCAAGTTTACAGCGGAAAATAAAGGGTAATAAAGAAACTTCTTACAATGACTTATACTTTGATGAACAATTTGACGAATCGTTTAAAGCCTGAAGCTCATACAATAAAAGCCGCTGTGATGGCTGTTTTTTTTTTTTTTTTAATTTACAACACAAGTATTCGTATAGGGAAGATGGGGGCACATTGATCGCCGTTGCAGTATTTTGAAAACTGCAAACAACACGATCTAGATATAAAAACTTATTAATTACTAAACGAAACTAGAACAATCTGTCTTTAAGTAAAAATAAATTTTTTAATAAAAAACATTAATGAACGTTGTATATTTCAACATTACAACAACCCTTGCAAAAGATCAATATATATATATATATATATATATATATATATATATATATATATATATATATATATATATATATATATATATATATATATATATATATATATATATATATATATATATATTTATATATATATAAATAGGAAACCGTTTTCTAGCCCTTATCATTGTATATGTAATATCATTGCAACCAAATATGTAATATCATTGCACTTCTTTTTATAGCAGATGCTTTCGGGTAAGGTTTCAACACTTCAGGTGAGAGTAATGAAGCAATGCTTGGTGACACTTTGTTCAAAAAACTTGTTCCATGATGTACTACAGGCATTTCAGGCTCCATGCCATCAACATGTGCTACAGTCATTTCAGGTTCAACAAGATTTGTGTTTACTACATCTGGAGCAGCACGATCTGTAACTGATAATGGTAAATATTCATCATCTTTAAAAATTTCTGGATTAAATGGCCCAATGCCAGCTACTTGAAATCCTCTCTGTATATTAGATGGTGAGAAAGCTTTTGTATATGGTTCGCGAACTATTGAAACAATATCATAAATGGTCATAAGTCTTGGATTTGTGACCATCCAATTATCACAGGCAGCATTGTAAAACCTTTTAAATGGTCCAAAACAGTTCTATCAAATGGTTGCAATTTATGGGTACAATGGGGAGGAAAACTTAGCATTGTAATTCCATGTTAAATTGCAAGATCCAAAGCTCTAACAGAAATATGACTTTTATGGCTGTCCAGAAGTAACAAAGCTAGAGATTCACGAGACCAGTTTGAATACCTCACAAAATGTTTTATCCATTCTATAAAGATGTCTGAATTCATCCAACCAGAAGGATTTGCAAATCCCACGCATCCAGGAGGACCTTCCTTTATTATGTAATCATGAAATTTGACCCTTGGAAAAACAAATAGTGGAGGAATAGAGCAGTGGCGGATTGAGGTTTAGTGTCGCGGGGGGGGGGGGGGGCTAAGTCAATAAATAGGGGCGACCGGGGTTGCCTTCAGTAATTTGATCTTATATATATGTATATATATATACATATATATATATATATATATATATATATATATATATATATATATATATATATATATATATATATATATATATATATATATATATATATATATATATATATATATATATATTGATTAATTTAGGGGGCGCTGTTAGACCGTTCTAGGGGGGCGTGGGGGGCAACTTGTTTCCCCCACGCCCTATACTAAATCTGCGATTGGAATAGAGTTTCCAATTGCATTTGAAGCACAACATACAGTTACTAATGTTCCTCGTTCTGCAGATGTGATTCTTCCTACTTGTTTACTTCCTTTACCTGCTAACACTTTTACTGGCTTTTGTACTGTTGTTAAACCAGTTTCATCAACATCATATGTGCAATAAGGATCAAACTTATATCGATTTCTAACTGTTTTTAGATTTTGGAAAAATTCTCCAACAGTGTGTCGGTTAAAGGCAGTTGATTGAGCAAAGCTAGTTGCTTCAAGTGTTCGTAAAGACAACTCTGGTTGTCTTTTCATAAAACCTTGCAACCAATCAATCCCTGCAATTTTATTCTTGATCCATGATGAAAGACAAATCTTATTATTTTTTACAGCAAATTCGTATGCCAATAATCGTGTTGACTTAGTTGAAAGTCCATAGTTTAAAAAAACACTTTTATATAATAATATTATGTAAACTAATTGTAAAACTTATGTAAAACTAAAAAATAATGTTATTAATATTAGCTTTTAACACTATTACATTTTAAAAATGAAATTTTAAATATTTTTTATTCGTCATAAGTTTAAATGTATAAAATTTAAACAAAAATTTTAAGTCTTATAATATAAGTTATATGGGGCACTTTGATCCTCCGATCAATGAGCCCCGCATAGTCAACGATCACTGTGCCCCATTAGGTACAGTTGATATATTGATGCCAATAACTTCTATAAATACAGTAACCAACTCAAAAAAACAAATTTATTATTAACTTAACACATATTAGTTTGTAATAAATTGGTTATAAAGTCATACGGAAATCTAATTAAAAACTTATTTGAATTTGTTTACAACTTTCAAAAATCACTTTTCATGATGAAAAACAGTCTTTTCAATTTTCTTAACGCTGAAGTTGATCTTATCAAAAATTATTACGATTAAGTAATGAAGAATAGTATAATGGTTAATTAAATTGCAATCTTTGTTAAATTAAGACAAAAGTAAACGAGTAAAAGCTAAAAGATCATACTGCCCCGGCGATCAATGCGCCCCAATCTCCCCTATATTTCAATAAAACAAAATTACATATTTTTACATATAAGTACAAAACGTATAATTAAATAATTTTTGTGCCATTAAAATTATTACTAGACAAAAGAAATTCAAAATTCTGTTTAGCGCATGCGCGTTGTACAGTGTACAAAATAAGGTAACTATTCGTTGTTTATAATATAAGGTGCTGGCTATTAACCCATGTACTTAAAAAAAATATGCAAGGCCGTCGTACCACAGGGCTACTAGGGACTTGCCTGTGGACGTTGTTGAATATATATATAAAATTATTCTTAAAAAATATTATTCTTTGTTGTAAGGAAACTCGCAGAAGATTAAAATAGTTTTTTCATCGAGAACCTTTAAAACATAAAATAAACTTTAATGAACTAGTTCAATAAATACACATATGTATTTTGGTATCTACTATATAGTAGAAGTAGTAGGGCTTTTTATTATTACTATTTTTCCTAAACTGTTTAACACAGTTTGATGAAGTTGGTTAAGTTAATTATGATATGTTTTAGTTTTTTTTCCAGAGCATTAAGGTTATCCATTTTATTAAGTTCCATATTTTGAAGTATTATTTTGTTATATAAGTATGGGTCACGGTATATTAAGGAAAATCGCGAGAATTTTGTTTTTTTTAAAGGCAAGGTGAAGTTGCTTGTTCCTCGTGTGATATATTTGTTTGCGTTGATATGAAAAAAGCTATCAGTAAAGTATTTCGAAACAAGTCCGAATTTGTATTTTAGCATGAATAAGATATTTTGGTAAATATTTATTTGATAGATATTTAATGCATTCAAATTTTTAAGTAAAGGGTCGGCATGAGTGAATTTATCTTTATTATAAATTAATCTTGATGCATGTTTCTGATGTATGTAGAGTGAATTTATTTTAGTTTTGAATATATAACTTTGAATATAAGAAAAGAAGAGAATTTTTAAGTTGTCTTGGAAAGCAAAGGTTTGGCCTTGTAGAGTACGCCGATACTTTTTGATATTTTTGTGTTTATTGCTGTTGAATCTGGCAGTTTATCACTACGAGCAGGTGCACTGGAATATAAAATTTCGAAGTCAAGTTTACAGCGGAAAATAAAGATTAATTAAGAAACTTCTTACAATGACTTATACTTTGATGAACAACATAAATATATTTTTAATAAGGCGGAAGAAGATGAACTTTCAACTTATCTTCGTCAAGCATCTGATATGCATTTTGGACTTAATGTTAGAGAAACAAAGCAACTTCCATATCAATATGCAATTAATAACGGAATTAAAATACCAGAAAACTGAAAAAAGAGTGATACTGCTGGAACTAAATGGTTTTATTTATTCTTAAATCATACAAAATTATCTATTTGTATGCAAGAGGCTACCAGCATTAGTAGAACAACTAGTTTCAATCGCACCAATGTAGATACCTTCTTCAAAAACCTTGACAGGGTACAGAAGCGCTATAAATTTTCTGCTGATTATATTTACAGTTTTGATGGAACAGCTCTTATAACTGGTCATAAGCCAGTGGTTGCGGGTAAAGAAGTAAAGCAAGTAGGACAGGTAACTTCTGCTGAAAAGGGAATCCTAGTTACAATGGTTAATTGTATAATTGCTCTTGGAAATACTATTCCACCGTTTTTGATATTTCCCCGTACCCACTTTCGTAGCCACATGCTTAAAGGTGCACCAACAGGTACCAAAGGTGATGCTAATCCTAGTGGATGGATAAATACAGAAATATTTTTGAAATGGTTTGATCATCTTTATAAAATAAATTGGAAATTCCAAAAAAAAATAAAAAACTTTTAGAAGGGGGCAATAATACCTAACATGCTACTTCTAAAAACTTATTTCATTTCAGGTAAAGATATTGCATGCGGAATAATAACTTTTTTTTTATAGCCATCAAAACTTGTGTCACGGAAGGAACCTATCGTTTCTTCCCTGACACAAGTTTTTAATGCCTATAACTAAAAACTTAGAACTCTACAAACAATGTCTTTTCTTAATATTAAATAGATATTTATAGTTAGTTTGTTAGGTATTTTTACCCCCTTCTAAACCTTTTTAATTTTTTTTTAAATTTTTAATTTATTTTATAAAAACAATTCCTTTAGAAAAACACGAATTTTTTTTGTATCTCAAATCGAGCAGGTTTTGATTCAAAAATCGAATCAAGTTTAAATCATAATATGAGTTAAAATATTTCTTTATACTATATATTTCAAAAGAAATAAAATAAAATTAAAAACTCTTTTTTGGTGCTTTACGTAGTTTTAAACAATTGGTAACAATTTTTAACAATTGGTAACAATTTTTAACAATTGGTAACAATTTTTAACAATTGGTAACAATTTTTAACAATTGGTAACAATTTTTAACAATTGGTAACAATTTTTAACAATTGGTAACAATTTTTAACACACGCACACATAGAAACACTCATATATAAATTTAATGACAATAAAGTAAAGAAAATAATGTAAGACAATTTTAAATATTTACATTTATTTATTATTATATTTATTAACTTACTTTCAATAACTTAACAAAATTTAAGAATTCGGAAAGACTTTTTTTGAAGATCCCTTGCCCTGTCCAATTCAATTTTTTTGCTACTTCCCTTTTTGCTGCTACTCCCTTCACCTTTAAAAAAATTGTTACTACTAGTAAAACAATTTGGTTCATTTTTTTTTTATTAACATTAGTTATAATTCATAAAATGTTTTGCTATAGGCTACAAATTAGTAGTCAAAATACCTTAATCACAGAGGTAATTATGATCACTTTTTCCAATCTTGTTTTTTTTTTTTTTTTTTTTTTTTAATTATTCACCTTCCCAAGGCCCGAGGGGGCCACTACAGTCGAGGAGGCTACTCATTTTCTTTGTTTTTTTTTTGTTTTTTTTGTTTTATTTTTTGTTGTAAATTGTTGTACAACCCTCTCTCAACTTTTTAACTCTGAAACAGGAACCTTGACAAGCAAGGCCGCTGCGCGGAGAACTTAAGTTGAGCGCGGTACTTCCAGGGACATTGTTCGAGTCAATCTCCAAACCTCTCGCTTACAAAGCGAGAGCTCTTACCACTACCCCACTACCACATATTTAATATAATGTTTTGCCTTAAATTATTTTTACTGAACATCGTAATATATTAAGGTATTATTTTGTATTTCATGTATACTTTAAGGTGTTTAAAATATACCATAAAAATTTCTATAAACTATATTTTAGCATTAGACTTATGTGTTAAGAGTACAGAAGTAACCTGATGAAAATTATGATAGTGTTTTTACTTTTATTTAGTAGTTAAAATACCTTAATCACAGAGGTAATTACGATCACTTTTTCCAATCTTGTATTTTTTTTTTTAATTATTATTCACAAGAGTACAGAAGTAACCTGATGAAAATTATGTGTTTTTTTTTAATTATGATATTGGTTTTACTTTTGTTTAATACACAGACAGGTTTCTGCAGACAAGAATTTTTTAATTCTTGATGTTCAATAAAATCTTGTGAGTCACTATCATAATTTTCATCAGGTTACTTCTGTACTCTTAACACATAAGTCTAATGTTAAAATATAGTTTATAGAAATTTTAACGGTATATTATAAACACCTTAAAGTATACATTAAAAAGTATACATGAAATACAAAATAATACCTTAAGAAATTACGATGTTCAGTAAAAATAATTTAAGGCTAAACATTAACGGAGTTAATAAGTGTATACTTTAGTCAACAAATAATAATTAAAACTTAGTAAAGTATTTGTTTTACTCGAAGCCAAATTAAAATAAAGGTTGAATAAATATATAGAATAAAGGAAAATAAAGGTGGAGGATAATGACAATGATAATGAGATCATACAAAATATAGCATAAAAAATACAATATATAATGAATTTTATTTAAATACATAAAAAAAAACAAATTTGAATAAAATTTTAGGATGCATTAACATTTAAGCAGCTCTGGTCATAGATCAGCAAATTAAATCACTGAAATTTTGTGTGATATTATGCTGAGAAGATCAAAATGCTAAATCACCCTCTAGTTCATCTATTTCAATATTCTTATCACTTTTATCTGAATCGTTATCAGAAAAAGCTTCAAATTCACTAATTTTATTATCAATTTAATAAGAAATATTGAGGTTATTATCCAGAGCAGTGGTATTGGAAGGTTCATTATCTGAAGTGTTCAACCCATGTTTTTGGCAATTGCTTTGAAATAATATAATTATTTAAATGTTTAAAATTTGAAATTTGATAAAATTTCTTTGCCTTTTATTGAAATTGTTTATTATTATCTCGGTATAGCCTAATATTTTTTTTTTTCATCAAAAAAAAAAAATTAGGCTATACCGAGAATTAAAATTACTTTTTAGTTTTAAAATTACGAAGTTATTATCTTTTTCGCCGTAAAAAAGTAGGCCTCCACTAAAAAATCCGGTTGCGCGATGAATAGGTCTGCAGTAGAGAACGCAATGTTTAAAACGTATTTATTATTGATTTCCTGCCCCAACCAAACCCTGACCCAAATCATGTACATTTAATTCCCATATACATTTAATTTCGCCATTTTGTCAGTAGATGTATGTACATTTATTTTTGCCGATCCCTATTTGTCAGTTAATGTATGTACTTTTAGTTGCGCCGATTCCTATTTGTCAGTCGATGCATGTACATTTGTAATTAATTTTAGAAAAATAGAAAACGAGAATAAAACCCGTGTCGCGTAGTTAAAAAATTAATTTCTTAAATTTTGAAAACAGTGCTAAAATGTTTTTAAAGAGATGGTAGAATATTAGCGTTTTTAATGTAGATTTTTATACTTTAACATTAAATTAGAGTACTTCCCTCAAGTTTTCAGACCTATGTTTTTCTTTGACTTAGAATCAGTATCACGTGTTCTATAATAATCAATCATAAAAACAGGGGGGGGGGGGTAAATAAGTCAATTTGTGCCCACTCAATGTGCCTATAGCTATATAAATTAGTAGATGTATATACGCTGCGATGCGCTTATCTCTATATATCCCAATTTGCCTATCCTCTAAATATCCCAGTTTTTAAACGTCAAAGAGGTTCAATGTCGTAATAGGGGTTTGAAAAGAGAGACTACCGTGACATGGGTGATAAAAAGAATAAATAAATAAATCCAACATGCGGCTTTTTTAAAGTAAACAACAAAATCTTTATCCAAAGATCAAAAATTCAATATTGAATTGTTTGTAATCATGTAAATAAAAATCATTAGGTAATAATATGCTTATAAAAATTCTTGGGTTTAAATTGATTAACTTATATTTTCATTATTGATGCTCACCTATTTCTAATTTTAGTACCTTTTTGTTTTGTATTTGCTGACTAAGTCTGCAAAAACAAAACAAAAACAAAACAATAATTTTACAAAAGTCTGATACTTTTGTAAAATTCCTTGTTAATGCATCAAAGTGTACTTTAAACCTATTTTATTAGCAAACATATGACAACTGTATATAAATTTTTTTTTTTAAATGATCATCATTCTATCTTTTTAAAAGATCTGTCTGTTTAAATGATCTGTCTGTTTTAATGATCATCATATCTGTCAAATGAAGTTTAATGTTGCGTGTACAATAAACAACTTTACCTAATAACGTAAGTTTGACCAAGAGCTATTATCTTTGATTTCTTACTGATTTTTGTAAACATAACCCAATTTCTCTGATCTAGCAGACATTCTGTTAAATGACCCATCATAATGATGGGTCATTCCATAGAATGTCTCTAAATTAAATCTAAAAAAACAAGCGGATCAGGATAAAATCATGGAAATCCACCTTTGAATATTGGCAGACACCCTGTTCCATATGAAATCATCCACACACAAAAGTTTTATCACTTTTACATTTCAGATTAGTTTATTAGCAATCTTTAATATCAACTTAATATTAAAGATTACTATCTTGTATAAAACTCTTCTTAAATATAAAAAACGTGTATTGATGAGCATTCTATTTTCTTTCAAATAAAATAGATATTCGTAAAAATATTATTTAATGTGATAATTATATTGTTGTTTTTTTGACATATATCTCTATCTAAAATAATTATTAAGACCATAATTAACAATCCACTCTATTATTTTAAAATTCCTTCAAAATTTCATATGTATTTGAATAAAACTTTGCACCTATTTGCAAACTATTTATAATTATTGAAGATTTTTTTATTTAAATTGTTATAAATTTTGCAATCTTTAATATCAAGTTAATTATTTAATTAACTTAATTTAATATCTTCTACAATCTCTATCTACCGAATTCATTATAAAACCATGCAGTATAGTCTAATTTTTTAATGTTAAATGAAATCTCTTCCTTATTTTTGTTTTTTGGAATAATTTAATGTGTTCACATTTTTTGTCTATAACTTATTGTATTTGAACTAATAGGAATAAAATGATGATCGTTGTTGTTTTGGAACTGTTCTTGTCAATTCCATTAAAAGTAACTTAAAACAAATGCCTGTTATTTTGAATTTACACAAAAAATAGATCAACATTAAAATCTGTTTATGTTATATTTAACACCCAAAATCTGCCCATTAGATACTTGTTTTGAACTTTTTTAACAAACTACTATTTTAACAGTTGCACAAATACCATCACAGAAAGATTTGTTGTAGCTGGTAGCAAAAAATACTCATTCAGCATTTAAATCAAAGTCTATGCTGCGATAAGATAAATTGAAAGATAAGTTTTGAAAGTTTTAAAGTTACATTGCACAGCCATCAGAAAAATACTTCCACCTGATACAAAAAAACCATGTGTCATGATTATATTCTTCTGAAAGGTAATGAAAACATTTTTGTTTGAGAAATGTTTTTTCTTAAAAATAAATTACTATTGTAAAAAGTGAACACTGAATTTTTGCAACAGTGATAATCAAAAGTTGAAAATTATAAAATTTATTTTTATTACATAATTACAACATATTGTTATTAATTTTTTTTATTGTTGACTAAATTTTGTGTCTTGTTTCCATTAAGTATTTTATTTCTTGTTTTATTAAATTTTTATGCTTTGTTTCATCAAATATTTTCTGTAATAAAGAATATACATGTATGTATCTTTATTACATATAATACATTAGGAAATATTGTTGATGCTATGTTGTATACTAAATTAAAATATTCTTAGAAACATTTACTAAACAAAAGCAAACATATAAGAAGAGTCAGAAATTGCGATCCTGGAGATTATCCCATAGATGTTCAGCAAGCTTTGGAAAGATCTATAGAGTTTTATGAGTAAATATATTTATTTTTACAATTTTGTTTATTGGATCCTTTTGTAAATAGTCTAACATGTTTATTATTTGGCTAACTGGTCACATGACTTTGATTCTTTTTCAAATAAACTCATTTGTCATTGATATAACATTTTTCAAATAAACTCGTTTGTCATTGATATAACATTTTTCAAATAAACTTATTCGTCATTGATATAGCATTCTTTCATAAACTTTTTCTAAATGAAGATAAAGACAATTAACAACATTTTGTTTTAGTAAATAAAACATAACTATAAACAAATTGGTTTCATTGTAAGAACCACAGAGTGTTTTTTGAAGATTTCTATCTTTTAGTTTGATACAATCTCGTGCATAGAGTAATGGAATTGTTTGCTTTAACATGTTGGAATACTATGGTAAACATGTTAGTATCTCATGCTCACTGCAGTCACTATCTAGTAGAACACAGTTTAGTTTTTTAAGGAGATTTTAAAGGAGGTTCAGAGAACAATTTAGGTTAAAATTGCAGAACATGATCCAAAAGGTCCAATAAATTCTTGGAATATCAAAATTTAATTATCGAAGTTTTTATTTTAGGTGTCTAGTTAATAAAACAGTTAACATAAACTTTTACTGTTGATAATGTCTATGATGAGCATGGCTTGTAATAATAATTATCACATGCAATCATTACATCATCTCATTTGTTTTGCAATACATCATGAAATCATTACATCGTCTCATTTGTTTTGCATCATAATATGCAATCATTACATCATCTCATTTGTTTTGCAACACATAACTGAAAAATGCTTAAGTTTTAATTACCAAAGTAATATATTTAAAATATTCACTTTCAACCTTGACATTTCCAAGGTTGGAATTTTAAAAACATAATAGAACAAATTCACTAGGTATATTTTTACCTTTGCAATGGATATATAGATCGATATATGAGAAGCAACTCAGGATTCTGTGAAATTCTAGAAGTTACTGATAATAAAGAAAAGTGTTGAGAAGAACAACTTTAAAACTGCAGTATGATTAACAAAGTTGAATAATAACATTAGTAGTGATTTCATCGGACAAAAATAAAAAATGAAGTCAAACAGTATTTCAAGATTCCAAATTTTTCTTTTAAAACTTTGAAAACAGTTTGATCCAGATAATATGTGTGGTCCAAATAATGAAGTCAAACAGTATAATGTAAACATTATCAAAAAAATGTATATAAAACAGAGAGTAATTTATTATTCTTTTTTCAATATCTCAAAATTTTATTTTGAAACTTTGAAAACAGAATGATCTATAACAATCACTAAAATTCAACTCTTGTATGAATTCATCATCAAATTAGATATTTCTCACATTATATCATCAATATAATAAATCAATTTTGTCATCATCATCATCATCATTATCATCATCATCATCATCATCATCATCATCATCATCATCATCATCATCATCATCATCATCATCATCATCATCATCATCATCATCATCAACATCATCATCATCATCATCATCATCATCATCATCATCATCATCATCATCATCATCATTATATTCTCAATAAATTTCATGAGGCAAGAAATAATATTTTAGTGTTTGGTTTTCATAACTATCTGCTATTATTTTTTCTTTATTTTCACGATTTTTATTGCTGTATATTATTTTCATTGCATGTAGAGTTTTTTAATGATCACCTGGTTGTTAGTTTTAAAACTAGTAGTTTATCTTCTAGAGGCTGCTAATGGCTAGAGAGTTTAATGACTAGACTGCATTTAGTAACCTTGGTAATGCTCATGTTTCTCTTTGAGAATTTCAAATAGCTATACAATATTACTAATGAGAAAATTTCAAGCATAAATTTTTTTCAGAGGTCAGTATAAATTTGTTTTTTATATTTTAATTGTTTTTTACTTGTATTTCTCTTATAATATATATTTTATTTGATCATCTTTTTATTTGCAAACTTTACCTTTCTTTTTAGCGGAAAATTCTTGAAAAGTTAGACTATTACCTTTTACATTAAAAAAATATTATTTATAAATAATTATTTTGTCTTTGTCAAAACGAAAAAGAAGCTTTACAGTTTGCAAATTATTAAAAAAAAAATACTTCATATAAAATAAATTAAAAATGTAGATGTAGATCAATACCAAATAAAAGATATCTATAGACAATTACCATATAAAACCTTAAGTTTTTTTCAAGTGCTTTTGTAGTTTAAAAGTATAACAAATAGATTTAAGTTATTGCAAAAAAGTGAAATTAAAAAGGACTAAAATCAATTAAAAGAAGAGAATGTATACATATACAAATTTAACTTCAGGGTATAAATTATATAACTCAAGCAAACACTCTCAATGAACTTAAATTAGGTGGTTTTGCTGCAAATTCAATGTACTGCTAAAGTTGTAGTGGTCTTTTATTTGTCTTTGCATATAACCTTTATATGCAGAACCTTTTTCAGTTATTTATGCACAATGAAACAAAGTATTTTTTCCTGGATATATTCTTGTAATTAAACTCATCATTTAGCTCATTAAAATGGCTCCAACTTTCAGGCTATTCTTTTCCGATTTAATTATTTTTTTTTTTTTTTTTTATTTAGCTTCCAGCTTGTAAGCTTTTTTTTAATCCAGTTTTTTGTTTTTAGGCTGTTTTTTTAACTTCCATCTTTTATGGGTTTTTTTCCATCTTCCAACTTTAAGGCATTTTTTCTTATTTTTTGTGTGCTGGCATTAATTTTTAAATGTTGAACTTCAAACGGTGGACTGATGAAAAAGAAAAAGGTAAAAAAATGTATGCTGGGAATAAAACTCCTTAAAGCTGGAGGCTAGAATTAATAAACAATCCTGAGAGCTGGAAGCTTAAAATGAAAGAAAAAAGATTTGAATGAAGAAATAGCTAAATAGCTAAATTTGCATATTTAGCAATTTATACCATATTTATAAAAACAAGCTTTTAATATATATATATATATATATATATATATATATATATATATATATATATATATATATATATTATATATATATATATATATATATATATATATATATATATATATATATATATATATATATATATATATATATATATATATATATATATATATATATATATATATATATAGGCATATTTCTACATATGTATATATATATATATATATATTTTATAGTACAACTTTAGTGTAATATGTATATATATATATATATATATATATATATATATATATATATATATATATATATATATATATATATTTTACATTAAAGTTGTGCTATAAAAATTTAATTAATTTACTGCACTACTGCAATTTTTTTATGCACTACAGTAGTGTAATAGTAAAATAATACCAGTATATTTATATAGTAGTCCACTTTATAAATATACTTTTACTATTTTTTCTTTTTACTTTTAATTTGGAATCTTCTTAATTAATGATGTAATGGTGTAGTGATTTGTAAGTGAGAGGTTCTGAGTTCAATTTCCACCATGTTCCTGGTTACACTACAATCAGCTATAGTTGAAAAAGAAGTCTATATTTTATGAACATGTTTTTTTTACAAGCTTTAGGTTTTTATTTAATATTTGATGCGTAGTTTTAATTTTTATTGCAGGTTGTTTTGTACTCATGGTAACATAAGTACAAAAACTTATGGTAACATAAGTAAAAAAAACAAAATTTAAGCATACCAGTAGTTACACAAAAGAACTAAAATTTAAAAACTTTATGCACATAAATTTGCTGTATGGTCACAAACAATCAATCAACACTTAAGGGAAAAATGAGGTTTTTTAGAATAAAAGAGATTTATTTTTCAAACAAAGCATATTTTGTTGGTTGTCAAGACAAAAATAAAGATTATTAGATGAATATTCAAAAATATACATACACGATGGCAAAAATAAGACAGACAATGCTCCCAAACAGTAACTTACATTTAAATTTTTTTTTTTTTTTTAAACAAAATTAAACAGATATACAACAAATATCACCAAACAAAAACTTTAATACAAAAAACAAAAACAAAAATTTAATACAAAATAAAAAGTATGTATACAAAAATTTAAAGTCTAAGAATGAAAAAAATAAATAAATAAATCATTTACCACACCACTGGTAGAAAATATGAACTCACAATAAATTAAAATTCGAATGAAAACACCAAAGCAAAACTAAAATAACTCAAGTATGTAAACAAAAGTAATAATATATTTCCCTCTAAGACAATTAAAAACAAATATGTGCTTCCAGCATAAATAAATCAAAGACAATCTAATTGCAATATACCCTATTAAAAACCCTTTTAAATTAAATAAAACACAATAAGTCTTATAGAGTCAATAAGTTTTATAAATTATACACAATAAGTCTAAAAAAGTCTACAATAATAACTCTAGCTTAGTCATAGATACTTCATTTGAATTTTGTTAATCTAAAATGTAAGATTGTAAATGTAACAAAAATTAAATAATATATGATATTATATGTAAAAAACATTGCACAAAAAAAAAAATCATTGAAAATGTTACCTGCTAAAATGTAAAGATTTAAACATGTAGGATATAAGATCGTTTTAAAACACTAAAGTTGTGAAAATTAAAACAAAACTGAATAAAGAATATGAAATAATATAGCATAAAAATTCCTTTATAATAGTAATAATATGAAAATTAATTGATAAATAATATATTCGAAAATACTGAAATATGACTTAAATTAATGCTGTAACAAGGTTAAATAAATTTTAGCCGGATGTATGGTTAATAAAATATTTTAGTTGATATCACAATAATTTAAGGTGTGATATAAAAATGATTTAAGATGTGGGAAAAAATATTTTTTAGAAGTAAAGTTTTCTCTTGTGGACAAGTTATGTCAAAATCAGAAAAGTTTACTGTTAGCCCTTAATACTTAATTATTCCAGAGTTTGGTCATATATTTTAAATTGTTGCTTATTGATGTATAGATCAAGTAAGCTAAAATTTGTAGTGTTGATTTTTATTTATATATAAAATCTGTTGATTGAAAAAATTTGAACTAAATCTGAGTCAGTAAGCAAATTTATTTTCACTTTAAAAAGTAAATTATTTTCATATGGAATAACCTATAAACCATGAGTTCACTTTGTAATGTAATTATGTAGATAGTACGTAGTATGAATACTTAAAATGTAAACTAGTATTAAAAGCTTTAATTGTCGATTTAAACCATGAATTACAAAAGGAATCATAAAATCTATTCAAATAGCAATCTTTTTCAAAAAAAAATGTTAAGATCAAAAGATTTAATAAATATAAACACATTTAAAACTATTTTTAAGCGATATAAATTCATGATAATTACTTTAATTAAACTTAGCAAGAAAATCCATTTTAAAAATTTCTTTTCAGATAATGTAAAAAATCTTTGCGAATTTTGGAAAGGCATTAATAATCTAATAAATGTCAAAAATTATAATAGCTTATCTCCCAACTATTTAGAAATTTAGAAGATGATATTTAACTGAACCTAATCTCAGAAAAATTTAACACTTTTTTTACAAATGTTGCTCATAAACTTAAATCCAATATTCATTCGTCTTACGTCAACTATCAAAAGTTCTTAATATCCAAACTTTCATAGTCTACTCTTATCTCCAACAAACATTCCTGAAATTTCATCTCTTATATCTAAATTGAAACCGAGAAAATCATTAGGTCCAAACAGTATTCCTGCAAACATTCTAATTGATTTTTACTACGAATTTTCAAATATTCTCTTTACACTATTTAATATCTCATTTATGAATGGGATTTCTTCTAATATTTTAAAATTATCTTGTATTATTCCACTTTTCAAAAATGGCTCTATTTTTTTATGTACTAACTATAGACCTATTTCTCTTTTATCTAACATTGGTAAGCCTCTTGAAAAATTAATGTATTCTAGAATGTACTCTTTTCTAAACTCTTTTAACTTTTATGAGTTTAAATGAGTTTCAATTTGGTTTTCGATCAAACCATTCTACCTGCCACGCACTAATAAATATAACTGAAAAGAATTGGAAAAGCTCTTGATACTGGTCATTTTGCTTGTGGTGTTTTTATCGATTTACAAAAAGCTTTCGATACCGTTGATCATAGCATTTTGATTTCTAAGTTAGAACATTATGGAATTCATGGAGTTGGAAGTGATTGCTTTCGATCTTATCTTTTGGACCGTTAACAATATGTAAGTATTAATGGTTATACTTCTAGTAACAAACGTGTTACATGTGGTGTTCCTCAAGGTTCCGTTCATGATCCTCTTTTGTTTTTAATTTACGTTAATGATCTAAGTAACTCTGTTCACTTCTTGTTGGTTCATCTATTTGCAGATGATACCAATCTCTTGCATGTCAATAAATCATACTATTCTCTATGTAAAAATATAAATTTAGATCTTGAAGGTATAGTTCATTGGTTAAATGCTAACCTAATATGTCTTAATACTGAAAAGACTGAACTAATTTTTTTCATCTCCTAGAAAAAACTGTAACAACAACAGAAAAAACTGTGACAACATTGAAATTAAAATCAAAATAAATAATAAGTGACTATACCCCTCGAGAGTTATTAAATATCTTGGTGTGTTAATTGATTGCAATCTTTCGTGGACCTTCCATATCAATGAGCTGCACAAGAAACTTAATCGTGCAAATGGTATGCTTTCAGTAATTCGACATTATGTTAATAAAGTTACTATTTTAAATATTTACTATGCATTATTTTAATCTCATCTTAGTTATTGCTGTCAAGTTTGGGGTCAAACTGGCAACTATCATATCAACAAACTAATGTCATCTCAACGCCAATCCATTTGAATAATAAACTTTCAACCTTTCAATTCAGATACATCAGATTCTTTCAAAAAACTTAAAATTCCAACCTTTCATTTGATAGTAAAGTTTGCTAATCTTTTTTTTGTTTTTAACTCACTAAATAAAAATTTACCTTCTTCTATCGCAAATTTTTTTATAGAAAGTAGACTAATTCATACAAATTCTGCGCGAAATATAAATAATGGAAAACTTATTGTACCATCATATAAAACTCAAAAGTATGGTAAGAATTCTGTTGTGTATCAGTGCATCTGTGAATGGAACAAGAGTCTTGTGTGCATTGTGAATGAGTTCAATAAACTCAAACTCCAAACTCCTTTGTCATCTTTTCTTAATCTTAATCAAAATCAATTTAAAAAAATTCTGAAAAATATTTTGTTATAATTTTTTTCTATCACTATAATAACTATCCTTATTTTTTGTTTGTTTTTCTTTTTTCTTTTGTTATTACCTATTTATATGAGTTTTAAAAAGTTTACTTAATGTGTGTCTATGTTTTATGTCAATATGTTTATTATTAGTCATATTATTTTGGAAAATGGTGTCACTCCTTTGATCAGACTTCTGTATGAGTGGCACCATCCATACTAATCATTAATTTATTATAATAAGAAATAACATATCATTTTACTTATTATTATAGTAATTATTATTATTTATATATATTTTTTTTGTTATTATTATTATTATTGTTATAAATTATTACTATTGCTTATTATTTTATTATTGTTATTATTATTTACCTTATTATTGTAAAAATGATTTTAAAATGGAAAATAAATAACTTGTTGTTGTTGTTGTTGTTGTTGTTGTTGTTGTTGTTGTTGTTGTTGTTGTTGTTGTTGTTGTTGTTGTTGCTGTTGTTGTTGTTGTTGTTGTTGTTGTTGTTGTTGTTATAGAGGCATTATGTATGTTTGCCATTAGAATAAAAATTTGTTACAAATTTTTTTCTATTAAGATTATTCCCTCTGCACTTTTTTAAAAACATATTTCATCTGTCTATTTTTCAGAATTTTTTTAGCCTTTTTTTTTAAGAATGTTTTAAATGTTTGTGTGATTCTCTAATTTATAATTTAATGAAATTTATTACCTATTTTAAAACTTTGAGATTTTTGTCGATTAAGCTAAAATTTCTATGCTTTTCTTTTTTTTCTTTTCATTATTTGTAAAAAACAGTTCCATAACCAACTAAGAAAAATCTAAAATAATGATACTTTTTTGTGTAATAACTGCCTCTTTAATGGAACTATATTTCTTAGTTCTACAAATAATTTGACATATTTTTTAATTTGTTTGATTATTTTAATTGATTTAATTAAATTAATGCAACAGCGTTTGATTAAGAACTTTTTTTTATTAAGTAAAAACTATTTAAAAGATATTAAGCAGGTAAGAAAGTTTTTAGGTAGTTTTAAGTTTTTCACTTGTGCAGCTTTCTAATTATAATCATTTTTTTTATTTTTTATTTTTAAGTTTTTTTTACAAACTATTTAAGTAAAAACTGTTTTTTAATGTTCAAAAAACTTTTTCTGTTTTCCAATAACCAAAGAAAACAAAAGAATTACATTTATCTTACTCAATCGCCTAACTAATAAAGCTAACATTATAAAGCATATATCAATAAAAATAAAGTATATTATATAACTATATCAAATGCATTTGTGAATGTTATACCATAGTTTAATGATTTATGCTTTTGACACAGTACACCATGGAATAGTTTAGAAAAATTTATTTTAAAATATATACTTTAATAATTTTTTTTTTTTTTTTTTTTTTTTTAACATCTTCACTTCCAACAAGGCTGCAAGCAACCACTATAAGAGTTGGAAGTTACTGGAAGAGAAAAGACTAAATCTGTAGAGCAAGATAACGATTGACTGATGACTTAAAAGATTGCAAATTATATGAATCAGGAAAGCAAGATGAAGGAAGCGAATTCCAAAGAACTGATGTTCGAGGAAAAAAACTAGAAGAATAAGAGTTTTTGAAGCACTTAGGAACAGTCACAGAAAAAGGATGAGACTTAATTGAATGGCGAGTAATATGAGAATGATTTTTAGTAGATGGCACAAGGGACGCTAGCTCTTTAGAGCAGTGCCCATTATAGTATTTGTAGAAAAGAGAAAGAGAAGCAACATTACGACGATTTGACAAAGGTTGGAGATTGGCTGCCAGAACAGGTCCAACTATGTTTACAATTCATTTTTGCACCTTGTCTAAAAGAGAAAGAGCATCATTAGAAGATCCGCCCCAGATGTGGCAACAGTATTCCATACAGGGACGGATTTGAGATTTATAGAGATAGAGAATAGAATCTGGAGTAAAAAAGTGTCGAGCTCGATAAAGAGATGCAACCTTAGCAGATGCTAAATTTGCAATGGATTTGATATACGGTTTAAAAGAAAGATCAGAAGTAAGAGTTAATCCTAGAAGATGAATGGTAGATGACTCATCTAGTACATTACCATTCATAAATATAGGAAGATCTAAATTATTACGATAACGATTGGCCGAATAAAATTGAGTTTTATCTGAATTAAAGTTCACCAGCCACTGTGAGCCCCATGCTGTAGCAGAAGTGAGATCCTTTTCAAGCTCAGATACCCCCTCCAAGCAATCAGAGAGTGTAGGCTTCTTATCATGACAAGAGTAAATGGTAGTGTCGTCAGCGAATAATGCCACCTTAGATGTGAGAATATCTGGAAGATCGTTAATGTAAATTAAAAAGAGTATAGGGCCAAGGATTGAACCTTGAGGAACCCCTGAAGTTACAGGATGTGAAGAAGAGTGTTGTCCATCGAGGACAACTTTTATACTACGATTGGAAAGAAAGGACTCAATAATCTTAAAGACGTTACCAGCTACACCATAAGAAGAAAGCTTTTGGAAAAGACCAGCATGCCAAACTTTATCAAAAGCTTTAGAAATGTCAAGTGCGATAGCCTTAACCTCTCCACCTCTATCTAATGCACGGTAAAACCTATCGGTTATTACTGTTAGCACATCAGCTGTAGAACGAGAAGACTGAAATCCATATTGATGATCAGAAAGTAAGTTATTTGATTCAAGATGAGAGATTAAGTGTTTGTTGATTAAAGATTCAAAAACCTTGCTTATGACAGGAAGAAGACTAATGGGGCGGTAGTTAGATGAATCAGATCGCTCTCCGGAATTTTTGAAAATAGGGATAACAGATGCTGCTTTCCAGCATGATGGAAAACAAGACTCTGATAAGCACTTATTAAATAGTTTAGAAAGTATGGATAAAAGCTCCGGAGAACACCTCTGCAAGACTACAACAGGAATGTTGTCAGGACCACAAGCTGTTGAAGAGTCTAAGCAAGAAATTACTTTAGATACAGAAGCTAAAGTGATGCGAATGTCAAGCAAGGAATCAACCTGTTTGATGGCTATGTCAGATAAAATGCAACTAGTGGAATCAAGAGATGATATTGATGAAAAGTTCTTAGCAAACAATTCAGCTTTGTCTTTAGGTGAGGTGACAAAGTCTGAACCATACAAGAGAGAAGGAATAACAGATTTGCCCTTATTATTGATACTGTTAAAGATTCTCCAGAAGTCTTGAGAGCCTAATTTTTGTGATGAGATACGAGATTTAATGACCTGGGAATAGCGAGCTTTGGCGTCAGACAAAACCTTTTTACAATGGTTTCTGGCGATAGTGAACAGATTTCTGTTTTCTGGAGAATTGTTTTGCTGATAGATATGGAAGTAACGGTTTCGATTAGAAATTTCTGCAGCGCAATGTGAGGAAAACCAAGGAGAAGAGTGAGGCTTGACCTGGAATCGTCGAAAGGGAATAAAAGATTCCATGCCAGCCTGAATCCACGAAGTTATGTAAGAAGCACATTTGTCAGCAGGAAGACGAAAGATTTGTACCCAAGGGCCATCACGAAGAAAATCACGGAAAGAGTCCCAGTCAGCTTTAAGGTAGTTGTATGTGGTACGATGATAGGGGGATTCTGATGAAGTAGAAGAATTTGATAATAGTTTTAGAGAGATCAAACCGTGATCAGAAGTACCTAAGGGTGAATGTGGAGAAATTGAGCACTGACTAGGATCCAAAACAAGACATAAGTCGAGTAGAGAAGGTAAATGATTAGGGTTGTCTGGAAAACGAGTTGGAAAGTTGACTATTTGAGTTAGAGATTGAGAAAGGCAAAAGTTGAGGGCCTTATTGCCAGCAGAGTCACTGACACTAGAGCCAAGCCAATCGGTGTGATGGGCATTAAAGTCACCAACAACGACGATATTGGCCGATGGATAAAGAGAGAGGGCTTGGTCAATTTGATCAGAAATAACATCAAGAATAGTGCAATCTTGGGATGAAGGAGAGCGATATAGAACAAAGAGAAAGGCGATAATTGTTAAGGAATTTTTTTCTTTTGAATTTTTCACCAAAAAGTAGCTAAATGTTTTACTTAACTTTTACCTTAACTTTTAACTTTTAACATTTTCAGTCTAAAACTGTTAAAACTGTTTTGAAACAAAATGTTAGGTCTTTGTTAATGACAAAGATTTTAATAAAGTATTAGGATCTAACTTCTAAAAGTTGTCAGGAAAACAAGTCTGATATATAGTGCAAGCAACATTAGTATAGAGCCTAGTCATTAATTGTGAATAGCATTAAAGTAACCAATTCAAACAATATCAGTAAAAGGATAAAGAGAAAGGGATTGGTCAATTAGATCAGAAAATACATCTTTAAAGCGCGTGTTTAAGAAGAAGGAGAACAATAAAGAAAAAAACAGAAATATTAACAATCAACACTTTAAATAAAAAATAAAAAAGCTGCTTTTAAATTAGTCTTTAAATCTTCTAAAAGGCAATTTCAAATCTGGTTATGAATATTATTTTTTTGTTATTTATTGTTTCATCAAAGTTAGTAAACACCTTTATCTTTTATCAAATTTGAAACAGCTGCTTTTAAATTACTCTCAAAGTCTTATAAACTAAGAAGAATAATAATATACCTGGTCTGGTAAAAGGTTCCGTTTAATTTCGCAAAATATTTGATTCTACAGATAAAAAGTTAATCAGAAAGCGGCAAATAACTGTAAAGCATAGATTTCAATAATATGGTGCTAGTGTGAACTTTTATTTTGAATATTTTTATATTAAATTGTTACAGAAATGTATCAATGATAGTTATGCTTAAATGATAAAGAGTGCACAGATAATACACAGCGGCCTTCTTTGTCAAAATTCATGTTTTAGTATTAAAGAGTTGAGAGGAGATTTTAACCACAAAAAAGTTGTCTCCTCAACTGTAATGGGTATCTCTCCCTGGGGGAGGTAAATAACAAAATATATATAAATATATATATATATATATATATTTATATATATATATATATATATATATATATATATATATATATATATATATATATATATATATATATATATATATATATATATATATATATATATATATATTGATTTATTTATATATATATATATATAAATAAATTTTTATTATATCATTAAGATATAATAAAAAACTTATGTAGCAAATACTGGCGAGTTAGAAAGAAATTTTCTGTTTATTCCTTAAGTCTTTGTCTGGCAGGCGTTTTACAGGTTAAAAATTGAAAACCTGAAAGTGAGGTTATGATAATTGTGATCCTTATAATATTTTTTATTAAATATTTTTTACACACACATACTTAAATATCTAGTTGCATTAGCATTTATAATTATAATTAAATGAAAACATTTAAATATTTATCATTTATCATATTATTGTCTTTTTTTTTTTTTTTTTTTTTTTACAATTAAGGTTTACAATAAATTTTATAGGCATAAATTGCCTGTCAACCTGGTCTCATATAATATTTGAAAACTATAGAAATTTTTTAACTAAAATAAAATAAATGAAGATTAGTCATAGAGAATTAATATATATATAATAATATAAGCCATTCATTTTTTAAATGATTGTCTAGGAGTAGCTTAAATGATTTTAGTGATAAAGCGGTTACAATCTCGTTAAAAAAAGAATTTTATTTATTAACTATTCTTAGAGAGAAAAAGTTAATGCGTAAATGTAATTAGGAAGAATGTTTTTTTAGTTTATAGATATGACCATGAGTAATAAATTGGCTATCAATTTCAAACATACTTCTTTGTTTATATGGTAGATCATATAACCCTTTAATTCTTTTTGAAGCTCTTCTTAAAACATTTTCTAATTGTTGTTTGTCTTTGTGAAGTACAGAGTTACAAACTGTTCCACAGTATTATATGGACTAGAGCTGCAAATAGTTTTTTGAAAGATGATAAATCTGGATAAAATGTAAATGTTCTTTTTATTATTCCTATTATTTGTGTTGCTTTGTTAACTTGAGTAGTTGTGTGTTTTGAAAATAATAATTTTGAATCTATGTGAATGCCTAAATCTCGTTTGCAATTTGTGGGTTTAATGTTTACTCTTATATTTTGTTCTGGATCATGCATATTAAAAGTATAGGATTTCTTGTTATGTCCTAAGTGTATTACAGAGCATTTATTAATGTTAAATTTCATTCCCCATTTTTGAGACCATAAAACTAAAGCGTCAATGTCATTTTGTAATTCTTGCGCAGATTAAATACTTTCAATAGATCGGAAGATTTTTGGTTTGATTAATTCAGGGATATTGTTGACATATATAATAAAAAGTAACCCTGAAAGGACAGAGCCATGGGGAACTCCACTTTTAACAGAAACCCAGTCAGAATAATTACCGTTTATAACAACTCTTTATCTACGGTTTTCCAAAAAGTTTGTTATCCAATATAGTATTGAACCATTTATAACATAAGCTTTAAGTTTAGAAATAAGAAATTTATGTGGATCTTTGTCAAAAGCTTTTTCAAAATCAAAATAAATGTTGTTGATGGAAATATTCTTATCAAGTGATAATGTCCAATAATTAATTACAGTTAAAAGGTTAGTTCAGCAGGAATGACCTGGACGAAATCCATATTGGTGTGGACTTAATAAGTTATTGTTAATCGGGTGTGTCATAATATGTTTTTTTATAATTTTTTCAAAGATTTTTATTGAGGTACAAGTTATACTGATAGGTCTATAGTTAATTGCTTTAGACCTGTCTCTTTTTGAATATGGGTGAAATTGTTGCTTTCCATATTTGGGGTATTGATCCACTCTCAAGGACTTTGTTGAAAATAGTAGATAAATGTTTAGACATTTGAGAGCATTTTTTTATAAAAACTATTGGGTGTAATTGGCCTGGTGATTTAGATGCGTTTAGATTTTGGAGGTATGTTTTTCTATATTTTTTGGACTTATATCAATATTGTTTGAAAGTGGGTTTACACTTTTATATGTTATGTTAAATTTCAGTATTGTTGTTATTTTTTTGTTTGAAAATATATTAGCAAAATAACTATTAAATAGATGAGCTTTATCTCGATCAGAAGTTGCAACAATGTTATTATATTGGATGTCAGGGAATGTCTTTTTGTTTTTTCTTTTTGATTTGACATACGAGAAAAATGCTTTTGAATTTTGATTGATGTTTCTAGCAAGTTTTTTTTCAAATTCAATAATTATTTTTCTACACACTGCTTTTGTTTTGTTTCGTGAAATGCAATACTCATTATATGTTTCTTCATTTCTGTTTAGTATATTTTGACGATCTTTTGCAGGAATTATTGTTGTGGTTTGTATATAGTAAGTAATAATCAATAGCAAACTTGAGATAGTTAATTTTTTTTTTTTAGGTGTATATATATATATATATATATATATATATATATATATATATATATATATATATATATATATATATATATATATATATGTATATATGTATATGTATATATATATATATATATATATATATATATATATATATAAAATACCTTTTTGTATGCAAATCTAGTTTCTAATTTTTTACAACCTTTCTTGTTTCTGTATTGTTTTTTATGTACATTTATGATCTTCCTGATATCTTATATCTAAAGCTGACGACTCAATTTTATACTCGTGTCTTGCCAAAAGTTCTTCACTTAGATTGCTTAGAACAATTAGCTAACCTTGAATTTGATCTCCCTTTTTTAACAGCTTAGAAATTGCAGCGGTCGGTGGATTCCAAAAAAATTCTAGCTATTAACTGCTATTAACTGAATCAATAATCACAACGTTGTTGACATTCTTATTTTAATAAATGGCAACCCTCTCACTATGTCTTCTAATCTATGTCTTGCGAATAAAAATTCTCTCATAGAAAACTTATTTACAACCCTCTCACTATGTCTTCTAATCTATGTCTTGCGAATTAAAATTCTATTATAGAAAACTTATTTACACTTTGTAAATTATAAGTAATTTGTAATTACTTCTAACTATAGTAGTTGCTTGCAGCCTCACTGACAAAGAAGTTATTTAAAAAAATTATTTGTTGTAAAATCAAATTTAATTTTATTGATTATTCATCAATGTTTAAGCATCACAGTATATAGTTTATAATATGTAAAATATAGTTTAAACTCATCTTTATTTAAATAATATTTTCTTTTAATAGTGTAATTTCCTCGCAAGAAAACACAACGAGAAATTTTATTCATCTATCTCATCATTAAACTAACTTCTATTTCACCTCCTTACAAAATCAATCGATAATTTATATTATACTACAAACCTCACATATTCATTTAAAACCGTATAAACATATTAACTAATAATTAAAAATTATGCTAATCACAAACCACATAGTTGTCACTAACTGTTTTTTGAGTTTACCACAACATAATTACAAACAGATAGTATGTAGTTGGAATGTAGATTTAGATTTGTATGTTTTGCATATGTGGTTATGATTTGTGATTGAGTTTTCATTTTAGGATTCATATATAAATATATATATATATATATATATATATATATATATATATATATATATATATATATATATATATATATATATATATATATATACATATATATATATATATATATATATATATATATATATATATATATATATATATATATATATATATATATATATATATATACATTATTTCTAAACAATTTTCCTGCATCGTACATCATTTTTATATTATTGTTATATCATCCAAAACAAATTTTTAACCACTCATTTGGCTTTTATATGTTAAAGTTTTTAAATAATTTTTTATTTTGCAAGTGCTGGGCTGTGATGGAACTTATGTAAACACTAGAAGAAGGAGTAGTTTTATAACATTTTTGGTAGTGTGATAAATTTTTAGGGTAGTTTGATAAATTTTTAACTGACTCTACATTGGGATGCAAATAAGCTTCCATTACCATTTGTTTGAGGAGTTAGATGCTATCAAGGCTCTTTTGGAAAGTATCTTAAGAATTATGAGATCTTTAATAGTGTTGATTTTTATGATATAAACCATAATCTAGAAATACCAGAGAGGGCAAAGTGGCGCATGTTTTAGTAATATGGAGATGTGCCGCCTTGAAAAACTGGTTTGTTCTTGGTGGCTTTTCATTGCCAACTAGATCCTTAATTTATATTTTTCTACCAGCAATGCCACATAAAATCCCACATAAAGAAGATGTCCTCTTTCATTCATGGTCAAATCACAGTATCAGTTTAAGGTAATAGACTAAGTTTTTCAAACAAATGCATTTTTTGAGAGAGCAGACAGACAGTGAGCTAGACAAGATAAAAGTAAAGAAGCAAACCAATTGTGGGGTAGTTCAAAGCTTCTAGTCTAAATTAATTTGCAAACAATACATGGAGTAAATTAATTAGAGTAATTCACAGTAGGCCATGATGATCATGATTACTGATGAGCAAAAGAACAGCCGTGAAGCATGTGGTTAAAGTTTTAACTCACAACCCAGAGGTCCGAGGTTTGATGCCGGCTCTAGCCCAATAAGCGATATTGGTAAGGAAGGAGGCGTGAACTTCTAGTTAAATGCTCTTCTGTGGTGCTCTGTGATAAGACCATAAAGACTTTTTGGGAGCACCTAAATAACCTAAAAAAAAATATTGATAGAGGTAAAAGAGCATTGTGGATCTTTTGAAAAATTTAATGTCACATGCAAGTTTTTTTTTTTTTTTTTTTTATTTAATTCACCTCCTCAAGGCCGAGAAGGCCACTACAGACAAGGAGGCTACTTATTTGTGGCTATAGCCCTCTCTCAACTCTATAACTCTGAAACACGAACCTTGATAAACAAGGCCGCTGCGCGGAGAAACGAGTTGAGCGCGGTACTACCAGGGACGTGGTGGGGATCGAACTCGGAACCACTCGTTTATGAAGCGAGCGCTCTACCACTACACCACTACCGCATTTTTGTATAGCATTATGTAAAAATGGTTACAGCAGTTTCTGCTTTGGTTTTAGGCAAGATGGAAAGAAATAGTTTAATATGTTTCTATCTGCAATCTAGGAAGATTATGCCAATAGTTATTTATATTATTACAAATTAACAATATTAACACAAAGACACATTATAACACTCAATATGGAAAACATGCAAGGTATTCTATTAAAATGAATAAGAGTTTGTTGCAACAATCATTTATTTCATTATTTTTTGCTGTCTTATTTTTTTGTAAAAACCTCATAAATTAAAATTGTACATACCCCATTTTCAAAATTTATATATTGAGAGTAAATATGAATATTGATAGTAACTTAACATTAAATTGTTTTATACTTTTCTTTCCTTTTTTTTTAAATTTATCTAAAGACCTTGTGCCTGTTTCTATGTACAAGTTGCTTGAAATAATTAATAATAAGTAATTTTATATATACAGTTTTTCAGGATCTGCTACATAATTTATTGGAACACTATTTAACATTAAAGTATGTAAGAATCAGCTAATTAATAATAATGCCGATGTTGTCAGCATATTTGTTGTAAATCTAAATGGATTATTATGATGGAATAATGAGGAAATCTTACTAAATGTTTCAACAATTATTAACTCATTGGTAAGTACGTTTTATAATTAATATTTTTATTGATATTGTTCCATATTAATTATAATAATCTTTTATCTCCTATATTAACTGTGATATTCTTTTATCTTGCATTATTTCGGAGATAAGGTTTCCCAAAACTCTAGGGTTTTTTGGTTCTGGGTACCCGTACTCGAACTCTGCGAGTCTGTAGCTAATTACCCAGAACTGATACCCGGTCTAAGACTCGGCGAGTCTCGTGATTTGAATTCCTGGCGTTGTTTTATACGCAGCGGGTTGTTTTGAGAATCCCTAACTTTTCTAGGCAGCTGTATCTGATGCTTAACAGCATGCTTAGATAGGGCTGTATTTGTATTATTATTAGGGAGGCCCATAGTCAAAAAATTTAATAAAATTGACCGTTGGGTCAAAATTGTCAATTAAAAATTTTTTGGATAAACCTAATCCAGAAAGAGGCATTATATAATCAAAATATAAATTATATTATTCATTAATGTATTTTAAAACAATTTTCATTGTTTTTTCAATCATCATTGAAAAAGCTCCTTAAGATATTGGAAGTGTGCACTTAATAGAAAATATTAAATTTAAACATGAATTGACAATAGGCTGAAGCCTTTTAAACTAACTGTTAAAGATCTTAGCAGAAACGATGCTAATCTTGCAACATTCCAATTAGCAATTGGCTTTATGATAAGAATGTTAAAAGAATATAATGGTAATTTAAGTAGAGAGCTATTAATGATAAATAATAATTTAAGTAGAGAGCTATTAATGAAAAATAAATAACTCAAATAAATTGCCATTAAAACCAAAATTTAGAAGAGCTATTAGATTCTCTTGTAAATGGTACTATGCCAAAGAAAATACAAAAATTTACAGATTTATTGAAGAGATTATTTGATAGAAATGAAGAACAACAAAATACACATTATGAACAGGGACATTCATTTCAAAATAATGAAAATACTACAGTAAACGCATTAGCATCAACACTAGAGGAAAAACTTAATAAATTATTGTATATTAAACACTTATAAGTATTTAATTTATATGATATATTTTTTTAAAGTACTGTCAAGTCTATTTGGTAGTTTAACATAAGTATAATTATTTATTAGTATTTTTAAGTTAGGCTTTGAAACAAAAAATTGTTTTATTTACTGAAAAATTTACCAAATCTATTTTTTCAATTGGAGGGAACACGAAAAATCCAATCATTCTATTGTTAAAGTTGCAAGACAAAAAGACGTATTAGACTCGGACCTGATTTTGAACCCTATAAATATTTATAGGCTCGACTCAGGCTTGTTGGGTCTAAAAATGCCGGGTTTTCCCAAACCCTACAAAACTCTCCCATAAAAATAAAGGATGATAAGTTATTTTAATCAACGCTTTGAAACTTTTTCAAGTTGCTACATAAAGTTTGACAAAACAGATAGCTGATATAATAGATAACTGAATTAAATGATATATCCATTATGGTGCATTGTTTGGTACCATAATTTGTAAGAAACCCAATCATTTCAAACTGCGGACTCATATTTTTATGTAAATTTAAATTTTAATTTGAGTTTTTTTTGTAGTGTTTTGTAATTTAAAAATGATTTGGTTGTACAATTGACACTTTCTTTTTTATTAGTTGTTTAATAAAAATTATTTTTTCATTAAACGAATCTTTTTAAGTCTTTGTATTTATGTCAAATTATAAATATGTTATGAAATATAAAAGTTATATAAATGTGAAATATTGCATATAATATATGCTTTATA